>CAUJRU010001253.1:0-177264 GCA_963277665.1 Viscum album | reverse complement strand
TGGGAAATGATCTTGAGAACATAAAACATTGTCCTAGTACCCTCATACCCAATGAATTTGATGGTACCTTAAATCATCACAAATTTATGGATTTGTGATTGATGTCTTTTTCATAGCCATGTTCTCTTCAACTCTCCATCAGAACTTGATGGTTAGATTTCTCTTCCATATCCATATTTTCACCAATGTTGTCTTATGTGGAATCCCAGTGTTGAGTTACTTTGGGTGACTATTATGATTCTATATTCCCTTTTTAAAATGGTGTTTTAGTATTAATTTTTACGACGTGGGTTTTTATGAAATAAACTTTTGAGAAGTAAACCATTTATAACCCCGATGAATTTCGAGGGAGAAATTATTTTTAATGGGGGTAGAATGTAACACCTCGATATGTTATGAGATATATTATTTCTAATTTCATTGGTTTCATCAATTATACAGTACACCAAGATTAGCTTGTACTATACACAACACCATATTAGCTTGTAGTATACTACTTCGAACAGAATTCGGGGATGACCTCCTGGATGGGAGATTCAATCGTTCCGATCGGTTAATATCAGGTTTGTTCGTACAACCGGAAACATCCAATGATTCCACATCCATTTGGACCTACTTTCCAAAGGTATGCACTCATTAGTTTGTGGACTAATGAGGTTTAGGAATTTGCATTGGTCGAGAGGTCACACCTTTTTGAGGGGAATTATTGTCTACTCCGGGACTCTCTTTATAGATTTAAGTTATGTTCGTGAATCCTTATTACATTACCAATTATAAAATGAGCTTTCCTTTAGTTTTAACAATCAATGATTAAATATGTAAGAAATTTAGAGAATATTTTATATGTATTCGAGGTTCTTCATCAATAGAGAATCATCTGTATCTATTTAGAGATTCATGGTCAATGGTATCCTTCAAAAAACATTTATATAAAAGTCTCTTGGTCATTATCATGACCAGGCTGGTTGTAAAGCCACTCAGTGGGGCACTTGAAGTTTATCGTCATTTAAAAGGGCATGGATTATTTCAAAGTTGGGATCGAACCCACAGATGGGCTACCTACGTATCCTTTGTTTTGGGAAAGGAATCAGAACCCCCATAGTTCGAGAAATAGAGTATGATATTTATGATTAATGGCTCAAAGAAGGATGTCATAATTACTTTTACCCTCTAAGCTCACGTGAGTCATGCTCAGTGTGAAAAACAAGAGGTATCGGTAATAAGATAGACAATTGGGCCATGAAAGATGTAATCATAAGAAATGATTTGGGGCTTATGTATGTATGACTGCCCAAATAAATGAAGGTTAGGATTTACTTTAGGGAGAAAATCCAGGAACAGGGTCCATAAAGGTATATGTGCTTCATGGGGATTTTGAATACTCTAACTTGGTACTTATTCCTAGAAAGGAAACCCAAAATTAGGAGAGGATTGATAATTGGGTTTTACTCCTGAGAAGGAATCCCATATCAAACGTAATTTAGGACTGGTTAAAGAGAATTTTGGGGTACATGGGGCATATTCCTAACAAGGAAGCCTAGATTAGGGGACTTGGGACTTATTCCTGAAATGGAGTCCCAAGTTTGGAGGATTTATAACTGGGGCTTATTCCTAACAAGGATTCCCAGGTTAAAGGATTATGATTGGGACTTACTCCTGAAAAGGAGGCCCAAGTTAAGGAATTAAGGTTTGGGGCTTACTCCTGAGGAGGACGCCCAAGTTTGGGAACTTTAAGGATTTGGGGCTTACTCCTGAGGAAGATGCCCAGATTAAAGGACTTATAACTGGGGATTATTCCTGAAAAGGAGACCCAGGTTAAGTATTCTATCATCTTAAAGGATGAGGTTGACTGAATGAAATCTCAATCTTTATTGACATAAAGATGTATAAATCACTATGTTTTGAGAGATATTCCACAGAATTCCTTTCAAATAAGGAAGTCTAATCAAGAAATCATGCCATAAATGGCTTTGAAGAGTATCTTGAAGACTGAATCTTGAATAGAAAAGGTGAAATGGCTTAAGAGGGGTAAAATGGGCAAGATGAGAACCCAAAAAAGACAGGGGCGCACAAGTCTTACATGGGCGCACAATTATTGGTTGCGCAGGTATACCTGCGCGACATGTGGGGTACTTGCATGATTTTCAACCAGTATTAAAATACATGAGAGACTCTTTCTTGAAGCCTTTAGAATCATCTTGAGGTTCTTCCAGTAAAGAGACGCACAAGTTCTATCGAAGGAGTAAAGGTGGTGCGCAAGTGTGGCCACTTCCCTTAAGGGCTGGCCACTCAGGCGTGCAAGTGATGATGCATTTCAACAGTTGGGCCTCACTCCATCTCTTTAGATCTTCTGTTCTAGGTAAGAGATTACCTTAGAAGTGTTCCGGAAGCTTTGAGAAGAGACTTGGGCATCGGGAGCTTCAATCTGAGTTTCTGGAAAAAGATCCTCCTCAATGGGGGGCCCACAGGGTCTATTTATAAGTAGAAGAAGACCTCGAGTGGTTACCGGGAGATTATCACTTGGGTTGTGCAATTCACTTGCATGCCAAGTAAGTCGCGCAAGTACACTTGCACGACCATGGAGAAACTTGCGCGGCCAATGAGAAAAGTTTTCCTTGTTCACCCCTTTGTCAATTTTTGATTTTTTCTTCAAAGGTTGAATCACTTTGTGATCATATATTCCCCTTTTCCGATCTTTAGATTCTGTGATGAAAGGAGCGTCAACAAAAGTCCCCCCTCAGAGTTGGATCTGGAGAAAAAAGAGGATTTGACTCTGAGGAAATTGAATACATCCAAAGGAAAAGGGGGCATGCAAGTCTTCAGGGCACAGAGGGCGGCGCGCAAGTGGCATCGCGCAGGCCTTGAGGGCACTGGGTACGTCGCGTAGATAGGCCTTCTGGCCTATAAATACATGGCCTCACCTCCGTACAAAGCATCGGGATTCCTGGACTTCAATCTTCTCGAGCTCTCGTCACGCAGGTTATCTTAGCCGTGCAAGTTGCTCTGTCTTCCAATGTTTTCCTTGATGTCGCGCTATTGTAAAGGTATTTTTACTTGCGCGGTTTACACTTGCGCGTCACAAACTAGTGCGGCACACGAATACTTGCGCGCAATGTTTAGTCTTGTGTGCCTTAATGCCTTAGCCATTTTTTTCAAAATTTCTTCACAAATTTTATGAAAAATAAACCCATTTAAGAGTTAGTTTATTCAACTTTGTGCAGATTCAGTGGTTCCAAAGGGAATTGGAACGGCTGATGAACTGGATAGCAAGCAGATTGATGACATGATGAACATCATTGGCCATGATTACTATGATATCTGCAACAACACTCTCCCAGATTTGGCTAAGTACTTGAAGAAATATCATCCTAATTTTCCATAGAGCATCCATCTGCCTCTGTGTGGTCATGGTCATCTGCAAGGAGTCAATGTTACAAATGCAAACAATTATACACATGAGATGCAGCTGCACTGCTACTCCTCTATTTCAGTTATGCTGTGCATTAAGAGAAACAACAATAGTGTGAACTTTCAAGTTCTTCCTCTATGTCATTTCCTTGCAGATATGAAAATGGAAAACCCATGGGATCAAATGTTTTCCACTACCGGTTGGTGGAGAGAAGACAAACATGGCATTAGAGCAATATCTGAAAAGAGTACTCTCTCCAAATGGCTCTTTACTTCCAATGCTCCATTCTCAAATCCATGTATCCATCTTCCAAGTCTCTTGGACAGAAATAGAGTCACTGTTTGATCAGTAGAAAATTTTCTCAAACCGCACTCAAGAACATCCTTTTACAATTGTCCCGAGAAGAGCTAGTATCACTGCATCTCTTATTGTATCCAGTTGAATGATTGAATTCCAAGTGGTTGCTGATGAATCTCGGGATGCCGTAAATCAAATAAAGTGTTATGTTGAAAGCCTCTTGTAATTATTGAAAAAGAGAAGAGACTCCAGTCTGTGGATGTCCTTTTAACTCTTGTGCATAAAAAAACACTTTCACTTTCACTCATTTGTACCTGCATTCTCTCACTTCCTGCTTCAAATTTACTTAAACCAATGGGCCTAGTAAGCATAGATTGATTTTTACTAGGATTATTAAAAATAACCCTATAAACTTTGAATCTTTTAATTGATAAATATTACCTAAATCATACAAAAATTTATATTTAGTGAGCTGGAACATGACTTTTATTCAGAGTTCCTTTATCTTCTGTGGGCAATTTAAAGTCATGCATGCCGGACATAAAGGGGCTAATGTTTAAGGTCGAAATATCTTTGACCGAAATGGATTAAAATTGATTCAATTACTTGAAAATTTATCAGAAAACATATTACCATACTCAAGTATGAGAGAAAATATGTAAACTATAGCTTAATAATATTTGAATCTGAGGAATGATATAAAAAAGAGATAAAAGGCATTAGAATAAGTAGATTCCAAGAATGAACTTACTATTATTTAGAAAAACCCGTTAGGGGGGTGAATTATGCAGGGCCACCTAAGGGAATTGGCTGCATAGTTAAATAAAATGGTATCTTTTGGATAAAAAATCTGTTATGTAGACTGTTTATGCAAGGCCACCTATGGGCACGTGCTGCATTGTCAGGCAAAAAGAACTCTCAAAAATTTACTTTCCTAGTGCTAAAATCCAGTGAAAGTTTATGGAGATTCAAATTTTCTAAAGTATAGAGTTTTCTGTATGGAAAGGGGTACTTGAATATGGAGAAGATATTTCCAGACAAGATTATCGAAGAACTGGATGAATATCACTCCTACGAACGTCTGACCCAAACATAGGGAAGAAGAATAAACCATAGACTTGAATACTTTCAGATCATGAAAAAGGATATGGGACAAATATGTTAAGGATGGCTATTTTTTGCGGATCCCTACATACTATCGTTTAAGACAAATAAGGACAAAAGAGGCATTCTTCCCAAGAATGAAGTTACCGTCATTTAACAAACCCGTTAGGGGGTTGAATTATGCAGGGACACCAAAGGGCATTGGATGCATAGTTAAATAAAATAGTTTCTTTTGGCTAACAAGTCTGTTATGTGGATTGTTAATGCAAGGCCACCTATGGGAACGTACTACATAGTCAGACAAATGAATTCTCAGAAGTTTTACATTTTTGTGACTAAAAGTCATGAAAAAGGTTATGAATATCTGAAAATATTTAAGGTTTAGGATTATAACACATAAAGATGGGTATTTTCCAATGTATATAGAGATACATAGGTCAATTATAACCATAATCATGTTGTGGCTGGGTCATGAATTGAAATTTTGGATTTCACTATGTATCTCATAAGAATGAGAATCAAGCCATACGTAGTTCTTGAAATGCAGTTTAACGTCGTGCAGGACGAAAATATGAGAGATCTTAGTTTAGGGTCATAGAGCTCAGACCATAATAATGAATACACAGTGTGTGTTTTCATGAGGACTTTTCAGCCAAGGGACTAAAAGTGAAATTTGTGGTTAGCCCCAAAAGACTTAGGCCTAGATTCGAGGGATACTCGAACATTCCTACATATCCCATAAGGATGGGAATCAAGCCCACATAGTTCTAGAACTACCATTTGTACAAATTTGGTTCGTACATGTGAAGGGTGAAAGGGGACTTTAGGACAATGATGGTTTAACCTGAGATAAAAAGTTTAGGCATTACCATGTATGCACGTAGTCTTTTGAAATGAAACATGATTGAAAAATCAATGTCAATAATAGTTCTCTCGGAAATGAGGAACTCAAAGAGTATTGTAGTTTATTGTCATACCGGTCAAAAGTGTTGTATAGTTTAACGTTGTATAACAAGGACGAATGTGAACCAATGTTAAGATATTGATTCTAGGGGAGGTTTCACGAATCAACATCATATGAGATGGAGGTCAACCAATGTGAAGAGATTGGTTTTGGGCTTGAACCTTGGGAGGGTGCCTACATACCCAGCCTAGAAGGCAAGGATCGAAGTCCGTGTAGTTCAATTAAAGAATGGATTAATGATCAAGTTGTTCTTGGGGACAACGATCTAATAAAAATGTTGTTGGGACTTACACATGGTTAACAGCCCAAAGAGAGTGTTATGGTTGAGGTTTTCTCTAAGCACACGTGAGCCATACTCGGTGTGAGAAACAATAGGTAACAACAACCTTAAAGATTCATAGTTTAATGTCATGTAGGACATATAAAGGGACTATTCAGTTTAAAGTCTTGCAGTTAGGACTATTGGTGCTGCACAGTTTAGTGTCATGTAGCAGGGACAAAATACAGTTTAATGTCATGTAGGACATATCAAGGACTTTTTGTACAGTTTAGCATCATGTAGTTAGGACGATGGGGACAATACAGTTTAACGTCATATTGGACGAAAGGAGGACTGTGCAGTTTAATGTAATGCAGTGAGGACAGAATAACTCACCATTTACGTCATGTTGGACGCATTGGGGATTTTTTCTACAGTTTAGTGTCATGTTGGAAAAAAAGGGCGAATAGTTTAAGGTCATATAAATGGACCGTGGATGGTGCAGTTTAATGTCATACTGGACCATGGTGTAGTTTAAAGTCATACAAGACTTTTTTTAGGGAAAATTTTCACAGTTTAATGTCGTGTGGGACAAAGTTGTAGTTTTAAGGTCATACTGGACCATTGCTATATAGTTTAACGTCATATAGCAAGGATGAACTGGTGCTGCACAATTTAGTGTCATGTTGCAGGGAAATCTTCTTTTCTACAGTTTAACGTCATGTTGTACGAAAAATGGACTTTCCTACAGTTTAACGTCATGTTGGATGAAGTTACAGTTTAAGGTCATACTGGACCATTGCTGTATAGTTTAACATCATATAGCAAGGATGAACTGGTGCTGCACAGTTTAGTGTCATGTGGCAGGGACATCTTCTTTTCTATAGTTTAACGTCATGTTGGACGAAAAAGGGACTTTCCTACAGTTTAACTTCATGTTGGACGAAAGTGCAAATAGTTTAAGGTCATATGCATAGACCGTGCATGATGCAGTTTAAAGTCGTACAGGACCATTAAGCGCTTATGTAGTTTAACGTCTTTCCAGACGTAAGGGAATTTCCTACAGTTTAACGTCATGTTGGATGAAGTTGCAGTTTAAGGTCATACTGGACCATTGCTGTATAGTTTAACGTCATATAGCAAGGAAAAACTAGTGTTGCACAGTTTAGTGTCATGTTGCAGGGACATCTTCTTTTCTATAGTTCAACGTCATGTTGGACGAAAAAGGGACTTTCCTACAGTTTAACGTCATGTTGGAAGAAAGTGAAAATAGTTTAAGGTCATATGCATAGACCGTGGATGCTGCAGTTTAAAGTCGTACATGACCTTTAAGCGCTTATGTATTTTATCGTCTTTCCGGACGTAAGGGTCTTTCCTACAGTTTAACGTCATGTCGGACGAAGTTGCAGTTTAAGTTCATGCTGGACCATTGCTGTATAGTTTAACGTCATATATCAAGGACGAACTAGTGCTGCACAGTTTAGTGTCATGTTGCAGGGACATCTTCTTTTCTACAGTTTATCGTCAAGTTGGACGAAAAAAGGACTTTCCAACAGTTTAACGTCATGTTGGATGAATTGTATGAACCAATTGTAATAATCTTGGTTCTGGGGACCATATTTTGTGTTTATACAAAATATTTCTTCAGAAATATGGCATTGGTTGGAGTCGTGATGAGTTCTCCATCCATTGAGATTAATCAATAAGCTCTATTGGAGTAGACCTTATGTATTGAATAAGGTCCTTCCCATTTTGATTCAATCTGGGGAGGCTTCTTTCCTGGTATCATTGGTGTTCTGAGAACAAATACCAATTCTCCCTGAATGAATGAACGAAGACGAACTTTTTTGTTAAAAGCTCGTGCTATTCGATTCTGATAGATTTCCAAGTGTTGCAAAGTGCACAATCTTTTCTCATCTAACTGTTCCAATTCATTCAATCGCTTTTGGGATTTCTCATCTGTAGATAACTGATCACAAATGGCTACTCTGAGTGAGGGTAATTGAACTTCAATTGGAAAGACTTCTTCTGTTCCATATATCAACGAATATGGAGTTCACCGCGTTGCATTGCGGATAGTAGTTTGATAAGCCCATAAAGCATGAAAGAGTTTATTAGGCCACGATCTCTTATCTTTATCCACCAACTTCTGAAGTATATTTGAAAGAGTCCTGTTAAAGGCTTCTATTTGGCCATTGGCCGCCGCATGATACCGAGATGAATGGTTGGATTTAATGTTGTATTCTTGATACAATCTCTTCACCTCAGAAGAACATAAGTTGGTGCCGTTGTCCACAAATATGGTATGAGGGACACCGAATCTAGTAATGATGTTAGACTTGATGAAGCTAACAATGCATTTAGAACTGACTTCTTTGAGAGGTACTGCCTCTGCCCATTTGGAAAAGAAATCAGTAGCAGTAAGAATGTACTTGAACTGCTTTGCCGTAGCTGAAGGGTAAGGTCCCACCACATCCATTCCCCATGTGGAAATTGGCCACGAGTATTTAGATGTATGAAGAAACTCTGGAGGTTGATGAATGAAGTTGGCATATACTTGGCATGAATGAAACATCTTTGTGAAATTAACACAATCGTGTATCATTGAGGGCCAAAAGTATCCAAGCCTTCGAATTTGATCAGACAGTCTATGTCCAGACTGGTGGGCACCACAGACTCCTGCATGCACTTCTTTTATGTCAGCAATTGTCTCTTCACCATCAATACATCTGAAGAGAACTCCATCAAAACCACGTTTTAGAGAATTTTCTCTAAGTGGTTTGGGCTATCATAAAGAGTAAAATTGACCACACGTCGCCAGATTTGTTTTTTCTCAGCTCTATCAGGTGGAAGTGTTCCATTTTGAATGTATTCCCTGATAGGTGACATCCATCTTGTAGTATGACCATATGGTTCAGGAATGGGACTAATTTAATTAATTTCCTCTGTTCTGGCTTGAACATAAGGTGAAATTGCATGAAAGTGGGCAATACTGATGGTTGTCTCGTCCCGATTTGGATCAGCTAGAGATGTGGCTATATTAGCCAGTGCATCAGCTTGAGCATTTTGTGATCTTGGGACATAAGAAAATGTCGGTTCTGAAGGTAATTCCTCCATTAACTCTCTGAAGTAATCATACAAAGGGATTAATTCTTCTTTTCTGATGGCATAATCACCATTGACTTGTTTGATTACCAGGTCTGAATCACCTTTCACCTTTATGTGATTCACTTGTGCTTGGAGCACTAAATCCAAGCCTGTAATGAGAGCTTGGTATTCAGCTTCATTATTGGTACCACCTTCCCACAATAAAAAGGAATAAGGTAACACTGCCTTATCTGGAGAAATGAGTACAATTCCTAAACCAACTTTGTTGAATTTAGGATTTTCCATTTTCTTCCCTGTTTGACTTCTGGAAGCACCATCAAAATACATTTCCCATGTTTGAGGACACTCTTGAATAGAAAAAACTTCCTCATCAGGGAGTTCAATATCTGAAGACGTGTCTTCCATTGAAGGATGTTCATCCAGGGAATCAGCCAGAGCTTAGCCCTTTATCGCCTTTTGAGACACATACTGAATGTCGAACTGCTGCAAAATAACTGCCCACCTTGCTAGACGTCCTGTAAGCATCGTACGACTAAGGATGAATTTGAGCGGATTATTGCGGGACACCAATTGGACCTCGTGATGTTGCAGGTAGTGTCTCAGTTTCTGAACTGCAAAGATTAATGCCAGGAAGCACTTCTCAATACATGAATACCGGGTTTCTGCTTCAAGCATAGTTCTACTGAGATAGTAGAGGCTATTTTCATTTCCATCATCATTCTTTTAAGGAAGAAAGGCACCCAATGATCGCTCTAGAGCTGTCACATAGAGGATAAGTGGTCATCCTTCAACAGGTGGCATGAGTACTGGTGAACTCAATAGGTATTTCTTGAGAACATCAAATGCTTCTTGACATTCTTCAGTCCACTGGTAAGTGACTCCTTTCTTCAATAATTTGGTAAAGGGTAAACTTTTGCCTGCCAATTTGGCGATGAAACGCCGAATATAGGCTAAGTGTCCTTGAAGTCCTCTTAATTCTATCAAATTCTGAGGAGGTGACATACCAAGGATTGATTTGGTCTTCTCAGGATCGACTTCAATACCACGATGGCGTACAACAAAGCCGAGTAATTTTCCTAAGGTTACCCCAAAAGCACATTTTAAGGAGTTCATCTTCAAATTATGTTTTCGAAGCTTGTGGAATATGACTTCCAAATCAGCCATGTGATTAGAACGTTGTTTGGATTTAACCAACAAATCGTCTACATAGCATTCAACAAACTTCCCTAAGAAAGGTTTGAAGATACGATGCATGGCGCGTTGATATGTTGCACCTGCATTCTTTAAACCAAAGGGCATCACCCGATAACAAAACACACCTTGAGGAGCTATTAAGGCTGTAGATTCCTCATCTTATGGGGCCATTCAGATCTGATTATATCCGGAATATCCATCCATGAAAGAAAGTACTTCATATCCAGCCATCGCATCAATTAAGAGTTATGTAATCGGAACTAGGAAATCATCTTTAGGACAATACCGATTAAGATCTCTGAAATTGATGAAAACCCTAATTTGTCCGTTCTTTTTCTTTACAGGGACAATATTATCCAACCACTTGGGATACTGAACTTCTCTGACAAAGTTAGCTTTGATCAGCTTATCCACTTCAGCTTCAATTTTGGAAGCATAAGTTGGGTGTGTTCTTCTCGCGGCTTGCTTAAATCCTCGATGTTATTTTGGTAAACCCAAATGATGAGTAGCAACATCAGGATCAATCCCAGGAATTTTTGTATAGTTCCAAGCAAAAATATCTTTATTTTGATTTAGAAAAGAAATATACATCTCTTGCTCTTCAAGGGTCATGGCTGCACTAATTAATGTGGGGCGTGGAATTTCCTATGTACCCAGATTTACTTCTCTGAGTTCATCCACAGTGGTAGAGATACCCTCTTCAAATGACAGAGGAGAATCTCTAAGATCTTCCTCTTTATCTTCATCACGTGCTATTTCTTCCGTTTCTACTTGCATAGTTGATGACAAAATGAAATTCTCATGATCATAAGAGATGTCAAAATTTTCACATTTTGAAGAAGAAGCTTCCATTTCCAACCCTATTGATAATAAAGGGTCTTCTTTGGGAAATAAAGAGGAGATGATGGATTGAGAATCGACATCATTATTCACCTCTGATGTTGCTGTAACTTCTTCTGGACTGATAGGCGAAGTATAGAATTGATGGACTTCAGCAGATGAAATGAAAACGTCACCACTTATGCTTTCATCACTGTTTGGTAGGTTACCAATTTCTCCCATGTTGTCTGGCTCGATTGTCGTAATTGACATTATGGATCTTTCCATAAGAGTATTTTTATGTGGGCCTATTTTGTCAATTTGACTGATAGGTAACACATAATCTGTACTCACATGTGTAAATGGATTTATTGGAATCTTCTCCAAACCATATGGGGCATTAACATTGATAATTTCCTTTATTTTAGATTTCCTTCTTCCCTTCATGTGATAAAATTCTGCCTCAATGTATTGAGACTCACATGTCTTGAACGGGGCCTTATCACCATACAATGTTCCAACTTGACCATTGAAATAGTATTTGAGACATTGATGGTATGATGAAGGTATAGCTGCATGCTGATGTAGCCAGGGTCTTCCAAGCAAGACATTGAAAGCTGAGTCTTGATCAACAATCATGAAATCCGAATTGGATACAAGATCTCCAAACTGAGTTCTGAGTGTAACTTCACCCAGTGGTTCTTGTTCATTTTTATCATATCCTTATAACATCATGGTAGAAGAAGATAAATCAGATTCCGTGAGGCCCAATCGACGAAGTGTACGAATGGGCATGAAGTTGACTCCTGAACCATTGTCAATGAAAGCTCTTCGGATATCTACATCATTGACTTTTCCAGATAATTATAGAGGTTTTATGTTCCCATTCAAAACATCATCTTCATATCTATCAGTAAAAGATATCACTGCATGGCATTCTGCATGATTATTCTCTATGTGATAGACTTCAGCTGCAGCAATTTCAGCTTCAAACTCATGAGGACTTGACAAAGCTTTGATGAATGCTTCCCGAATAACTTTTGACATATTCAAAGCATCCAAAATTGATAACTTGGTTGGTACATGGTCCAATTGTTTCAATATATCATAATTTTGATCTAGAGGTCTGCGTTTCCCAACAGGAATATGCGGTTTAGAAGGTACCTTGGAAGCAGATGCTTTGGAAGCTGAGGCATCTTGTATTGGGATAGAAGTTGGAAACATCCTTGCTTTTGGAAGATTAGACTGATTAGATCCATTTACTTGCTGAGATAAAGAAGATGGAACCTTTAATCGGTCTTCCAAAATAACTGTGCCAAAACTGAGTTGGCCATTGGCAGAAGAACTTGCTTGTTCTTTTTGAGCTCGCTGAAGGTCACTACCACGAGTTTCTGCTGCATACACAGTGCTATCAGGGGTAGAATTGGATTAGTGGCTTCGGAAATATCCACGTCTTTCCATGTATCCTGAACCTCTAGAACTTCCTCAGATTCCCTTATTTGATACAGGGAATTCAAGCTCATCAAAATTGAAACTGCGACTGGCATATGGATCTGTTTAATTGAATCATATTAACCGAACAGAAGATTAACTCTTCTTCTGATAATGACTCTTCCTAATTATCCTGTTCATGCTATGTCGTTTGATGGGGCGGTTCCCATGGCTTTGAAGTAGATGGCATAAAGTCTTCCAGAGTCAAAGACAATTTAGGCTTTGACACATACTCATCTTCTTCTGATTCTTTTTTCTTCTTTGAACCAAGCGGTTTCTTTGAGGATTTCCCCTCTGATGAAGAGGGTTTTACCGCAATATTCATGGTAGAAGACACAATTTGTTTTTTTAATTGTGTTCTCAAAATGGAATGAGTCCTATTTATTGTCTTTCTGACCATCCAATCGTCATACTTATGTGCATTTCTTCTTTTGACTTCTTGCCATTCACCATCTTCCTCTGGAACTGTAGCAGTGACACACGCAACCTGAGTCGAAGAACCTTTCAACTTGACTTGTCCCAAGTCGACCATCTTTTGCAGGAGGTCTTTAAAGACAAAACACTCCTCTATGGTATGCCCTAAAATTTGATGAAAGGTACAATAATTGGGATTGTCTTCATCTCCTTCCTTGTTTGGCCTCTTGGGCACTGGTAATTGAACCAAATTATTTTCCAGAGCTGAAATGAAGTAACCAGGAACCTGCTCATTTTGGAAAGAGTATGTTTTACTCTTCAAATCCTCAAATTGTTTTCATCGTTGATCTTTTTGATCAATTGGATGAAACAACCTTTGTTGTTGGCGTTCAAGAGGTGGAGCTCTTCGAGAAGATGAAGGTTTTGAAGTAAAAATAGGTACAGGTGCTTGTTTAAGCATAACTATAAAAGTTTTCGCTTTACCCATTCTCCTCCCTGGAGCTGATGGAATTACACGAGATTTATCCTTAGCCTATATAAGGGAATCTTCAATCTGTTGAGAGATTGAAGTAAGATCTCGAAACCCTCCTGTGTATTTCACAGGGATAAATGGCATGCGTAATTTGTCACGCAAATTTTCCACAAATATTGGAAATAGTTCCTCATGAGGAAGTGCTAAACTCATGGAATATGTTAATCCCTTCCAGTGAGCAATGAAATCAGAGACTCTTTCATTCTCCCTTTGCTTGCAGTTTGTAAGATCGAAAACTATCGATTTTGGAAAAGTTGAGCTGAACTGAAGAAGGAATTTTTGAGGAAGATCCTCCCATCCGATGATTGACCGGGATTGCAATCTTGTATACCAGAAAAAAGCTGGTCCTTGC
Source organism: Viscum album (assembly GCA_963277665.1). NCBI lineage: Eukaryota > Viridiplantae > Streptophyta > Magnoliopsida > Santalales > Viscaceae > Viscum > Viscum album. Next base: position 163,321 of record CAUJRU010001253.1, on the reverse strand, counting down.
AAGGTTTGCACGAAGCATCTGTGTTTCACTGCTTCTGGCTGTTCTGGAGTTCCCATCATAGGATCACAACAAGACACGTAATGTGTCAAATGTTGTTCAGGGTCGCCTGATCCATTGAAAGTAGGGAAAACAGGGTTTCCAAAACCGGATGGAGGAGAAATTGAATCTACCCATTCAGGGTAAACTTTCTTTTCAGGTTGAACTTGCGCCTGTTTCCCTTCCATAGTTTCTAACCAAGATGTTAATGACTCAATAGTAGTTATCAACTTTTGAGAAATATCCAGTTGAACTTGGTTTTGGGTAGGTGCAATGAATGGAGCTTGGACATACGTGGTGGTTGGTGCTGCAACTGATGGTAGTGCTGCCAACCGTTGTTGCACTTGACCCATAGGATTAGACTTCTGAGGGTGTACTGATAAATGAGGATATTCCTGATCCATCTCAGTAACTACAACAAATTCCTTTGGCTGTCGGACTCCAGCATTTTTAAGAAGAAGACTACTCTGAAGTAGTTCCGCATTCAACCTTCTTAATTCTTTCATTTCTTCCTCTTGTTGTGAAAACCTTTGCTCTAATGAGAGCGATTGACCTTCTCCAGAGGAAGGATATGTAACCTGATTTTTTCCCTTCCCTTTGTTGGATACCTTTTGGAGAGAGGGAAGTGGATTACCTAGGTTCTGATTAATCCTTTGACTTCGTGTATGCACACCTTCTTCATTTATATCGGTGCATACATTTTCTTGAGCAGGACGCTCTTCATCTGAGTCCCCTGGGTGAACCTCCTCTGGTGGATTAGAAACAACGGCATTGATGACATTTATTGATGCATAATGCATCACATCCCTTCTATCAACATTTCTGTGATATTGTCTTCTTTCATGTCTTTGATGAGACATTTCCTTTTGTTGATTCAATCTTTTAGGAACTTTTTGACGAGCTATAACTTGGAGGGAATCTCTTGATAATTTGTCTCTTCGTTCCTCTTGTGGATTCTTCCCCAATCGAGAAAAGACCGACATTCTCTGAGGAGGGGATTGATGATTTGAAAGATTCCCCAGTCTTGTGAACCAGGGATGTTCTTGCTGTTTTCGCTCAACTCCTCGAACCCCATTTGTTGAATCTGAGGGTTGGGTTAAAGAAGTCCCCAGTCTGACAAGCTGGGGTGTCTCTTGACATGCTATGTCTGAGATCATCTTAAAATATCTCTTGATCTTGCGAACCTTAGTTCATAAATTAGCTGGATGCATTAACCTATATCCACTTTTATCACCCGGTTCAATAGACCGTTAGATGAATTCCGAAATTTCTGTCATTTGACGATGTGTTTTCTCCATACGAGAGGCTTGTACAATATTCTCTCCTGATTTATGTAGGAGCAATTCGACAACTTGTTCCCTATATGCTTGACTTTGAGAGGAACTAGTTGAAGCATGTTCTTGAAAAAACTTTTGATTACAAACAAATCCCATTGACTGTGGCCGGCCATGGGCAATAACATTGCATGAGACCATTTTCGGCGGGCTTTACTGACTAGAAAGCACTGTGAAATGTAGTGCTCCGTGAACACCCCATCCTCTGATATGAACACCAGATGGAGCATTGGCAATTAACCGACACAATTTTCTTAGTGCGCCATGGCATGAACATTGAAGGGTTCTCTGCTGCTTTTCAGCCTTCGGATACCAAGAGACTGATAGAGATTCCAAATCAATCTAACGTTGTAGCCCTTCTATTATCTTAAGATTATTTTCATATTCATCATAAGATAATACCTTCTTCTTCAATTGACAAAGATTTTTCCATATGTTGAGACGAATATCATGGATTCCATCATCCTTCAACATCTTTGGAATGTCGTACTGGGAGTCCGCCAAAGGCCAAAACATGTCTGGTACCTCACCTTTCGCCAATTTTTTTCTCATGTTCAGCATTTCCTCTTTATCATTAAATGAAGATTCTTCTACCTGTTTTGACCAGAGTTGGTGTTTCCTTGTTGCTTCATCGGATTCAACAAGATTGGTAGAGATATCATTGATCAAACTAGAAGATGCATGACTTAGGGGTGGTTCGGATAATGACCTACACCTTGGGATATCTTCTGATTGAGAAAGTATTTCACTTGTTAGAGATAAAGCATCAGACATGACTGGTTTCACATTTGCAAGTGCCTCAAGATAAGAGGGCTTTATCAGCACTACATTGTCCACTAGAGTATTTTCCAGGAAATGTGAATCACTACTGCGGAGAGGAATTTCGCAGCGAAGTTCATCATCATGGGGAGGACCACCATAATGGGTTACAGCAAAAGATTAGATCTCTTGCTCCTTGGTCTTCTAACCACACAGAGGGTTCCTGTGGCTCTCATCTGAAGAAGAAACTTCAAGATTGATCGAATTGTCACGAAGCAAGCCTTCATGAGAAAGTGTTTTTTGAAGACTTTCAGAATTAATGTTCCCGTTATTGGGAACTGAGGGAGTAGAATCTTGATTTTCAACAGATAAATGTCTGAGGGCTTCAAGAACTCCATCATCGAGCAAGGCCTTGTTACAGATTGGCCTTGGATCTCCTGACTGTGCTGGGTGGATCTTTTTATTAGATGCCTTCTTACTCACTTTGGAAACCACTTGTTGACGAAAGTGGTTACTCTGAGCAGGTGTATGTTCCTGATCATGAAAGATGGTTAGGTTAAGCTGGCGATCTCCGCTCATATCAGGCGTATGTGCCTGATTTGGTTGTCCATATGATATGGGGGAGTATGCCCCATAACCCTCTTGGACTGGAACAGATGTGTATGCCTATTCTGGAGGGAATTGTTGATGTGTCACTCCACTGCTAGGGATAGATTTATGTGTCTTTCCCTGAGATGATGCTGAAGTTGTTATGATATCCTGGCAAGCATCCAGAATATGAGCAGGAATTTGCTTCTGCTCTTTCACCATTGACAAAATATGCTTGGTGACTTCAGCTTCCAGAATGGGGATATACGTCCATTCTGGGATTGGAGTAGGTGTATGTGCCTGCTCTTGTCCTCCTTTTCCTGTCAGTGAATCCTGACAGTACTCAAGTGTGGGGGCAGAGAGTTGAGTCTACCTCCTTTTTTTTTCTCGGGGCTTTCCGACTGACTTCTCCGTGTGCTACCAAGGGAGACTGTTGGTAGGCTTGATTAGTATTAGCAGGTGTATATGCATGCTGATTACACTTCGCCAAACACGGTTGACGAGATCCATCATATGTAGTCAGACGAGCCTGCTGACTAACTGATGATGTATAAGTAGCTGTATGTTCCTGCCTATAGTACTCTGCCAGAATTGCCTGGCGGGATTGGCGTGATACTGCCAGACGAGTTTGCTGGACAGCAGAATTAAAACGGGCAGGTGTGTGTGCCTACTTGTTGTTCGCCACCAAGTTAGGTTGGTGGACTTCTCCGGAGAAGGCAGGGATGATAACCTTCCCATTGTTAACCGGATTCTGCCTCTGGCGGTTCGTCTTGCCTGCTCGGGTTCGAAGAACCTGAGCCGAACGCCTGGAGTCGGTACCCTCATCATGTTGAGGGCACACTACCGCACGATCCTGGCGGAAATTGTTGATGGGAGCCCTCGGAAAGGACTCCTGTCTTTTCAGATTAAGGTCCTGAGGGACCTTCTCATTCACTTCCTCAGAGTAAGGGAGCGAATGGAAATTGCGTTCTGGGGATAACGACCCGAAACGGTTGGAGACGGTAGTCAGCACTGCCTGCCTCTTGATCACTGGTCGTCGTTGTCCGGACGACCTGTGTGAGTTGTTCACTTGGAGTGCCTGTCGGGCAGCCTCCAGAGTTGGGATGGTACCATGTTAACGATACTCTTTAACCAGCGCATTTGATACCCAGCATTGAAGACACTGAGTAGGTGATGTCATCCTCAGAGCGGATGACGATCCAGTAGGAATAGCAGCATTGGTATTTGCAACAGCAGTATTCACAAGTGTGAATTTGAGAGCAGCCTTAATGAAAATACAGAAGATCTTGGAAAAGAGTGCCTGTTTGATATAACAGACGTAATCAAGATAAATTCAGCCACTTCATCCTTTGGATGAGCACATATATCAATGATTGTTTTTGTTAGCCCTCTTACTGACTTTTAGATAGGGGCTTTAACAAAATAGGTAAAACACCACATTAACTTGGTTAAGGATTCACGTCTGGTTCACCATTTTTTGTTTCGCACGGAATTCGGGGATGACCTCCTGGATGGGAGATTCAAACGTTCCGATCGGTTTCTATTGGGTTTGTCCGTAGAACCGGAAACATCCAATGATTCCACATCCATTTGGACCTACTTTCCAAAGGTAGGCGCTCATTAGATTGTGGACTAATGAGGTTTAGGAATTTGCATTGGTCGAGAGGATGGGAGGTCGGACTCATCACACCTTTTTGAGGGGAATTATTGTCTACTCCGGGACTCTCTTTATAGATTTATGTTATGTTCATGAATCCTTATTACATTACCAAGTATAAAATGAGCTTTAATTTAGTTTTAACAATCAATGATTAAATATGTAAGAAATTTAGAGAATCTTTTATATGTATTCGAGGTTCTTCATAAATAGAGAATCATCTGTATCTATTTAGAGATTCATGGTCAATGGTATCCTTCAAAAAACATTTATATAAAAGTCTCTTGGTCATTATGATGACCAGGCTGGATGTAATGACACTCAGTGGGGCACTTGAAGTTTATCATCATTCAGAAGGACATGGATTATTTCAAAAGTTGGGATCGAACCCGAAGATGGGCTACCTACGTATCCTTTGTTTTGGGAAAGGAATCAGAACCCCCGTCGTTCGAGAAATAGATTATGATATTTATGATTAATGGCTCAAAGAAGGATGTCATAATTACATATACCCTCTAAGCTCACGTGAGTCATGCTCGGGGTGAGAAACAAGAGGTATCGGTAATAAGATAGAAAATTGGGCCATGAAAGATGTAATCATAAGAAATGATTTGGGGCTTATGTATGTATGACTTCCCAGATAAATGAAGGTTAGGATTTACTTTAGGGAGAAAATCTAGGAACAAGGTCCATAAAGGTATATGTGCTTCATGGGGATTTTGAATACTCTAACTTGGGACTTATTCCTGGAAAGCAAACCCAAAATTAGGAGAGGATTGATAATTGGGTTTTACTCCTGAGAAGGAATCCCATATCAAACGTAATTTAGGAATGGTTAAAGAGAATTTTGGGGGGTTTAGGGATTATTCCTAACAAGGAAGCCCAGATTAGGGGACCTGGGAATTATTCCTGAAAAGGAGGCCCAAGTTTGGAGGATTTATGAATGGGGCTTATTCCTAACAAGGAAGCCCAGGTTAAAGGATTATGATTGGGACTTACTCCTGAAAAGGAGACCCAAGTTAAGGAATTAAGGTTTGGGGATTACTCCTGAGGAGGACGCCCAAGTTTGGGAACATTAAGGATTTGGGGCTTACTCCTATGGAAGATGCCCAGATTAAAGGACTTATAACTGGGGATTATTCCTGAAAAGGAGACCCAGGTTAAGGATTCTCTCATCTTAAAGTATGAGGTTGAATGAATGAACTCTCAATCTTTAGTGACATAAAGATGTATAAATCACTATGTTTTGAGAGATATTCCAAAGAATTCCTTTCAAATAAGGAAGTCAAATCAAGAAATCATGCCATAAATGGATTTGATGAGTATCTTGAAGACTGAATATTGAATTGGAAAGGTGAAATGGCTTAAGAGAGGTAAAATGGGAATGATGGGAACCTAAAAAAGACAGGGGAATGCAAGTCTTGAAAGGCACGCATGTCTTACGTTGGCGTGCAAGTATTGGTCGTGTAGGTATACCTGCGCGACATGTGGGGTACTTGCGCAATTTTCAACCAGTATTAAAATACATGAGCGACTCTTTCATAAAGCCTTTAGAATCCTCTTGAGGTTCTCCCAGTAAAGGGACGCGCTAGTTCTATCGAAGGAGTAAAGGCGGCGCACAAGTGTGGCCACTTCCCTTAAGGGCTGGCCACCCAGGCGCGCAAGTGTTGATGCATTTCAACACTTAGGCCTCACTCCCTCTCTTTAGATCTTCCGTTCTATGTAAGAAATTACCTTATAAGTGTTCTGGAAGCTTTGAGAAGAGACTTGGGCGTCAAGAGCTTCAATCCGAGTTTCTGGAAAAAGATCCTCCTCAATGGGGGGCCCACAGGGTCTATTTATAAGCAGAAGAAGACCCCGAGTGGTTACCGGGCGGTTATCACTTAGGTCGCGCAAGCCACTTGCGCGCCAAGTAAGTCACGCAAGTACACTTGCGCGACCATGGGGAAACTTGCGCGGCCAATGGGAAAAGTTTTCCTTGTTCATCCCTTTGTCAATTTTTGATGTTTTCTTCAAAGGTTGAATCACTTTGTGCTCATATATTCCCCTTTTCCGATCTTTAGATTCTGTGATGAATGGAGCGTCAACATATACGAAACACTATTCTTGGCTCGTGTTACACAAAATTTCAAGCTCGTTTTGTGGAAATTATTCTATGCAACATTATGTGTATATTTTGTTTAAAGTATAAATGAAATTAGTTTTGATATTGTTATACGCAACACTAAATGGTGATTTCACAACACTCAGCCCTAACTTTTCTTGCATTACACACAATCAAGACCTTCCTCGATAGCGTGTGTAGTACGCAATACTGAGTTTCACTAAATGATATATTAATATAATATTAATATGAACTAGACATTATGAATAGTAATACCCACTTTTTGAAATTTTATATATTTTATCTTTCAAAATGGACTTCTTTTTTGGATTCAGAATATTGAAATTAGCCAGGGGTGATTTTTTGATATTTTTCTGAAAACATGCAATTTTTGATGAATAGTGAAAACCCTGCATTACTATTTAAAAACCGACCTTTTATTTAATTAATTATTTGTTTTATTTAAATTTATTTTAGTCAAAATTGATAGATAATACTTATATAAGTTCAATTTAATTAATTGGAGTCATTTTATAATAATTTTAGATATATAAAAATTTTATTTAACTTTTCACCGTCTTTTACCCACCTCTTAGGAGAATTTGAAAATTTACATAAAACATAATTTTACTACTTCTATGAGTTGAATTTAGAAAATCTGACACACAAAGCTAATATCAAGGAGTAAAATGTGGTTCAATAAGATAAAAATAATTTTTTTGTGAATAGTAACTTTTTACTTTTATTACCACGGTTAAAAGTAAATAGGGTAATTAAGGGTAAAAATGATATTATTATTACCCTAAAAAATGTAATAATTCTATTGTATAAGTGTAATTAGACCAAGAACACCCTTAGGAATAAAATATAAACCTTTAGGTCCACTTGGATTAGATTAGGACATTTATTATTATTTTATTCAAAAGAGGAGTTAAAAGAGTTAAAATAAAAGTTTAATAACTAAATTTTTTTTAATATAGGGTTATACATAAGATAAATTAGACTATCAATATTCATTAGAAAGATAAAAATATATCCAATATAATGGTATTTTATTTATAATATTTATACATGAAATAATTTATTTATTTATGACACAATAATGATGATGTAATTACCCTATTAATGAAATATTTACGTAATTGATGTTATAAATACCCAAATAAATGAAATTTGAGACTTTTTATAAATTCCAATAATTTATTAGTTTGATATTACATGTTATTATTGATTTAATTAACTTTTTCGAACTAATCATTCGGTTATTCTTTTCATGAAAATCAATTACCAAATAGTGTCAAAATTGACATAAAATAGTTTTTAAAACAAATATTATATTTTTATTCTATTCCTAAAAATCTAAGGTTCGGCCAAATGACTTATATAAGGTTATATATATTAATAATGAACCACTTGGGGTTCTTTTGGCTTGTTATAGTATGTTTATTAACCATATAGTGTAAGAAAACAAGAAGAAACCGAAAAAGATAAATTATTTATCTTAGAGTTAAATCTAAATGTTAAGGATGAAATAGTAACATAAACTTATCTAAAACCTATTGGTTTAGAGGATTTAGACCCATCCCCACTTTAGATTAAAAAAATATCAATTTGGAGCTATTTTAAACCAAATATGACTTTATTTTAAAATAATATTTTGTGTTTTTTAAAAGGTGCCCCTCTCCTCCCCTATAAAAGGGCACCCCTTACCTCTTTCCTTCACACCATTTTGAGCCATGAAGCTAACAAAACCCTATAAAATCCTCTTCTAAACCTCTCTATTTATATAATTGAGGTTATGGTCTTCTCAAAAGACCAACTCTAGTGCGTTAAGAGGAAGCTGAAAAGAGGTGCATTGAAGAAGAGGTAATCTCTTATACCGATTCTTTCAAGTTTATTTATTCTTGAACATCTTCCTATTTAGTTGTTTCATTGTAAATTAATAAAATAAGTATCAATAATATACTGATATGTTATTATAAATATAAAAAACCACATTTCACTTCCTATCCATCATATATAAAATGAAATTACCGTGCGTGCGTACATATAGAATATTGTCTCCACCCCGTGGTCTAATCTGTTTTTCCACCACTACCATACTGGGATGTGTATAATGATGTAAAGAATAACTATATATAGTTATTATAAAATCATAATTATTCTGAGATATTATATCATCCACTCCAATTCAATTCAAAAATTATGGGAATGATATCATCGCTCCTGCGTACGTACGGATTACCGTCTCCACGACGCGATGAGATTCATTCTCCATGTTAACCACTCAAGAATGATTATAAAATATGTATAATTAATTATAATGAAATATATTACATGATATATATAATGGATTTATGTTTATATATATATATCATCTACTTACTTCCATTCAAGTCAATAAGGAAAGGAAAACATCGTTCATGCGTATATACGGCCTACCGTCTCCATTAACGGTGTATTTCATTTCATATATGTATCTATTATATATATATATATACTGAATATATATAATATATAAATCATTATTTACATTCTGGAAGTTATTAAATCATATATAAGTAATAATAATATCAAGAACAACAAGTCTAAACACATACTATAAATAAAACAATTTTACCCAAAACACTGCTTTAACATGTAATTTACAAAATAATGGGTAATATAAAGTCATAAGTGAACCATATATGATAACATAACAATGAATATGATTCTGTAATAAGTCAACGACATTATTTAAATCATTATAAAGGAATTTTGGATACCTACGAAGCATATCGGCCCTAAGGTAAGGGATCATTATTCCAATCTCATTCTTATCTGAGATTGTTTATTCATAAGTATTTACTGGGGTTATTGTTATCATACATGTGCATATTTTCTAAAAGTGTTTTTATGTATTTTTAAAGTACTTTTTACTCATTTTTGACTTTTACTAAATGGAATGTAATGAATCTTAATTTTTTTACCATACGAGATAATTTTTGACTTTTCTGACAAAAGTACGAGAAGAGTGTTTTTTTAAATTATACGGCATGAACAAGTTTTTACGGTTTTATAAAGCCTTATTTTATTGAAGATTACTCTACAATATTTCATGAATATTTTCAACAAAATCCATTTCTTATAAAATTTCATGGCATTTTGTGAAAAGAAAATGATTTTGAAGAAGAAATGATATTTTCCTCAAGAATTCAATTCAAGTGTTTTATCAAAACCATTTTCCATCTAAGATGACATTAGTTCATAGGTGTATGTTTCTAATATTATGTCTCTATGATTTACATGGTTTCACTTTTCTTATGATGAAATGATATACATTTGTTTTATATAGAATATGTTATGATGGGATGATGTTTATGAAACACATTTTATTATTTGGGTTATGATGAATGATTTATGTTTATGTTGTAGCACATGTAAGAATGATTTAATTATGAGATAGGTGGGACATATATCTCCCTCCAATGAATTGGGTAATGATTTATATCTCATGAGAACGACATGGCTATAACGGTAAGTTAATCCGGTTCAGTGATACAGGACTCGAACGAGGAGTGAACTCGATTCAGAAAGGGACTTTGTCCACTATGATGGTCTTCAAAGCAATGATTTGGATACTATGGAAATCATAACATGTTATTAATGGTTTTCCACAATTATATTATATCTTCCCATGCTATTTTACCATGATCGATGTTCCATTATGATATATTCCATACGTACTTCCAAGATATATGTATTTGCTCAAGATTTTGATGCTTAGATTTTACGTTCATGTTTTTGCATTCAAATGATTATGGATTGTTTTATGTTCTCTATGTATAACCTTAATGAGCATTTGAGCACAACCATTTTATGTTTTCTTTTCACTAGGATATAAATAATGTTTTTAGGTAAGAAAACAAAAGGGGAAGATCTTTATGGGAGATGTTGAAGATCTTTGACCATGATTAGAAGATTATGTTCCAATTTTCCAAAGACACTAAACTATTACGGTCCATTGGTGTCTGTTTTTGTTATGTATAAAGTATTTTTTTCAAAAGTAATTTAATTTCTATGTAGGTAAATCTTTGAGTCTCTACACTTGGGCTCTCCATTTCAAGACTGAAAAAAAGTGATAGACTCTCTGAAGCTCCTATTGCGTAGCTTTTTTGACTAGATCTTTCAAATTGTCTCAGGTAGTTATCTAAAATAAAAAAGAAGGTATAATTAAAGGGGACGTGCATGTTTTGAAGTTATTCACATTCTACAGTCCTTATCCATACCTACAAGGTATATATGCGCACCACACCTACATGGGCACCTATGCGTCATTCCTACGCAATAGGGCATCGCGGGGTACCTAAGCGACATACTTACGCGAGGTACCTACATGACCAGTTCATGTACCCTTCTTCAAAGCCATTTATGTCAGGGTATCTCCTTTCTTGGTTCCCTTATCCAAAAAGGGGCTATGTTGAAGCCTCCACCAAAACCTTCTTACTTCTCAAACCTTTGGGTAAGGAACCTCAGCGTGTCTCCAATTTGTGTTTGTATTTCCACAGTCATAGGTTTCCCACATTTGTATCATAGTGGGGTTAGAATTCATGGGATGTATGAGGATATGAATATCCAAAATCACAATGAATTTTCTCCCAGAAACAGTGTTGGGAAATTACCAGTTTGGTGATGGTTGGTTACCAGCCTCACCCTTCTCAAAGAGACGACCCAGATACTATGGTCATCGGTAGGGAGGGTACACTGCAGACTTTCTATTCCACACATGTATTGGAGAATTCTTCCAACCATACTAGATCCAATTTTATGGCAGCCATCCTGGAATAAGCCCCTCACCATCACCCCTTATTCATTTCAATTGGATCATTGTCTAAAGTGAAGAGAATAGAGGGAGGACCCATTGCCCCACCCTCTTGAACCATCTCCTTTCCCTCTTCCATGGTCGATGTGACCTCTTCCATAAAAATGGAGGAACATTTTCGAATTGTGAAGTTTCAGTATTGAATCTTTAATATATTCTTGTTTCTCAAAATGATCATAACCCACGTGGGCTTAGAGATACGTGTTAGTTGCAACATATGCACAAACACTCGCTAACAAATTATGAGAACTCTGATTACTATTCAAACCACGATACGTAGGAAGGACTTTCATGGAATGAGCTCACTGGATATCCTTCCCCAAAATCCAACCCTAATTCACCCAATTTGGGAATCCTCTTCAGAAAATAAGCCCCATATTCAGTCCTCAAATCATCAAGGCGTCTTTTTCAGGAAGTAGGCCTAAAATCATTTCTCTCCGAGGACCATACTCTTCTATGAGACTTTTCAAACTACATGGGATTCGATTCACATCCATATGGGATATTTAGGAAACCTCCTTGAGGTTCAAACTCAACATTTCAAATCAACCCTTTCTATTTGGGCTATATTCCCAAATTGGGTCTGATATTACTTGGAAACTCCTTTCCTTTACATGTTCCATGTGTTGCTTCAGTATAAGTCCCATGCTAAGTTTCAACAATTCACCTTCTACTTAGTGGTCCTTATCACATGACATTAAAAGGTATGATGTGTCCTATTAAGAGACACTGAAATACGAGGGTTCTGATTTCTTTCACAAAGATACGTAGGAAGCTTATTTTATGAGCACGATCCCATGATTAAAACAAACCCTAGTCTCCTTGGATGAAACAAAATTACAGAGTGCCCCAATGAGTGGCTTAAAACTAGTATCATCATAATGGTGATTAAAAGAATCTCTAATTGGTATATTATAGGATACTGTTGATGGAAAACCTCGAATGCATAAAGATGTGTCTATTGATGAAGAACCTTGAATGCATACTGATGATTATAAATTTTACACATGTTATAAAATGATTATAAATTTCAAGGGATAATAATGATATATATGGTGAATTAATAAGGATTATTGAAAATATTTTAATTTTACAAATAGAGTCCTAGATTAGACAATAATTCCCCCCAAAAGGGTATGATCAGTCTGACCTCCCATCCCCTCGACCAACGCACATTCTTAAGTATAATAATGTTCAAAAAATAACGATCACCTTCCATTAGAAAGTAGGTTATCATTCGATAAAGAACTATTTGATGTTTTTGGTTCCATGAATAGATCCTATGGAAACTACCTAGAAACATTGATTCTTAAATCTAGAACAAGCATTTTAGGGATTTATGAAACAAAAATGGTGCACCCGACGTGAATCCTTAACCTAGTTTATAATGTTACCAACATGTTTTTCTCCTATCAATTTATAATGGAAAGCCAGAAAAAGGAATTAATCATGAATTTATTCATCTTAAAAGATGTTTCTTTTATAATGTTTGTAATTTTCTATGTTTTCCATAGGACTCCCTTCATACCCAAGAATGAATTTCTCCAAGACAACATCTATGAACTTCCCGACTACTGCTTATGATGGATCTCCATCCACGAGAAGAACATTATCACCATCCCAGTGTCTTCAACACAGGGTCTCTAATGTATTAGTGAATGAATATTTCTAGCATGATAGAATACCAACTTTTGAGGCTAGTCGACAGGCCCTCTAGGTCAACAATAATAATGGATCATCAGGCCAACAATGACCAATCATCAAGAAGAAAATAGTTCCATCCACAGTCTCCAACCATTTCAGGTATTTATCCCTGGAACAAATAGTCACCCTCTCCCATACCATAGGGAGGTGGATCAAGATGTCACTGAAGGCCTGAATTCATGAATACAGGAGTCCTTCCTGAGGACTCTCACTAGCAATCGTCGCCAGAATCATGTGGTAGTGTATCCCCAACATGCTAGCGGTGTTTCCTATCAACATTTGTCCCTGGTCTCTCAGACCCAGGAATGAAATATGAACCATTAGGGACAACGTCTAGTAAATAGGGAGTAGTTTCTCACCTCTACCTCCACCAAAAAATTCCATCAATTAACATGATGAAAAACAATGATCAAGAAAATACACTCATCCGTCCTAATTTTTCTATTCAGCAGAATAGTCTAACAACAACCCACCTATCCCAGCAGATAAACCTGGTGGAGTACAGTGAACAGGCACACACAGTTGTTTACAAGTTATCAGCCATTCAGATAGCTTTCCTGACTACATTTAAAGAGATCCACCAGTCTAATATGGTGGTAACTAGTAAACAAGAACATACACCTGTTTACAATCACCAATTTTGTCAGCAGTCTCATCTGCCAGTATGGAAGGAATCACGTCAAACATACATGATGGAAAATAGCCAGCATGCACATACACCTCCCATTTTTCATCAATCTTGCCAACAGTCTCGTTTGGTAGAACTCATAGAAGTAAGGTAGAAAGATCTGATGACAAATTTGGGGCAGACCCAACTCTCTACACCAATGTGTGAGTACCATTAATATCCATGGACAAGAAAAGGACATGAGTAGGCATACACACCTTCTCTAGATACGGAATGAATGTACATTCCCTTTCCAGCTTCTGAAGTCAGAAAATACATCTTATCACTGGTGAAAGGGAAGACGCAAATTATAACACCCCAGGTAAATAAAGAATATGAAATTTTTATATTTATCCATATTTATGAATAAAATATTAATATTACTTTACAGGGAATGCTATGTTTGTTGGCTTACCCAATATGCAACAACGAGTTCCTTTGAAATCTTACGTTGCACTCTAATAATAAAATAATTTTATTTTAAATGGTAGTTAACACCTAGCCATTATAATGACGGGAATGAACAGAACTATATACAAAATGATTATATATGTTTGTTAAATATTTTTACTTTTTCCAATAAATGTTAGAGGATTAAAAATGCAAATGAATCAATTTTTAAGCATAAATCTTCTAATATTATTTAAAGGGTCGATTAACCGCCTTTTGATGGAGAACCATTTTTAAATATAATTTTGACTATTTTATAAGTTTTATTTGAGAAAATAAAATTCTTCTTTTGAATCGGGACATCAAAATTTACATTGTGTAATTTTTTGGTATTTTTCCGCTAAAAATCATTTTTAATGAATAGTGAAAAATATTGTATTTTAATTCCAAAACTATTTTTAATCTAATTTATTTATATGATTATATTATCTTTTTAATTGGCTTTAAAGTTAAATTCGAATATATGTTTACCATTTAATCCAATAGTGGTCATTAAAATTAATTTCACTTTGAAATTGGACTTAAACCAGTGTCAATCTATTGATATATATTGTTTCATAAAAACACGTTATTTGTTCTGATAGCGGGAATTAATTAATAAATTAATTAATGTAAAATACATGTTTTGAATTTTGTAAAATAGGCTTCATTTTTGAATTCGGAATATCAAATATAGCTTAGGATGAATTTTTGGTATTTTTCTGGAAAACTTCAAATTTTTATGAATAATGAAACCACTAAGTGGTACTTAAAAAATGGATTTTTTGTTTAAATGAAATTTTACCACCTCTGTGTTTTCAATTTCAAAAATCCAACATACATGGTTTTCATTAGGAAGTAAAATTTGGTTTAATGGGATTACAATAATTTTTTTTTGGTGAATAGTAACTTTTAAGTTTTTAATCGCGATTAGAGGTAATTCGTGTAATTTAAGGTAAAAATAATTTTTTAATAATATTAAATGACCTTGAAACATGTACTACCATTATTGGATGTGTCATGGCCGAAACATACAATCCATGGGTAAATTTGGAGACCCCATGGAGCCACTTTGGTAGGAAAATGACATTAAAAACGTTTTATTTAATGTTAAAATAAAAATGTCACAAACATGTGTTGTTTTACTAAAACAATTTTTAAATGGGGTTATACAAGTCATATTTTTGACTATAAATATTAATTAGAATGATAAATATATTTCATACATCATTATATTTTTTTATAATTTTTAGACATTAAATGAATTAAATTATTTATGACACCATGATAATGTAGTGATTACCTCATTATTTAACGATTTAAATAAAATGAAAATATAATGTAAAATATAAGACCTAAAATAGTCAAAAACCTATTGGATGGATGGATTTCGAACAATTATCACCTTATCCTAGAAATATTTATTTTTGGGACCTTTAAAATCTGATAAAAAATTTATAATATCGTAAAAGTTTATAACTTTCCAAGAGTGCCCCTCCTCTCCACTAATAAAAGGTCCCAACCTCTACCACCTTACCCACACCTCTCAAGCCTTTGGCTCGTCCAACCCCTGCCCATTTCATCTCTACACATCCAACTATTCATCATTGAATCCTAACCATTGGGCAGAATCCCTTCCAAGGAAGCCTTTCAGCTCAAATCAAAAAGAGTTACCCGTTTTAAAGGTAATGTCTTCCCTCGTGTTCTTTTCATTTATTTTGATTCTCCAACACTCTAAACACTTTTTATTCTTTTATTTTGTAAAAAAACCAGTATATTAAATATACTAGGATGGTTTTATGTGAAGGATTCGAGCTACAATTACACAAACATTAGTCTAATGGTTAAAGAACATACTATTTCTGTGGATGGTGAGTTTTTGCCTCACGAAACGATGATTATTCAATCTTATCTTAACACCTTTCATGGTGGCCATTATGATGTAACTATATTTTATATATGGTATATATGGTATTTATGTTTTCTATATTCTTCAGAATTTTATATTTAAAACATTCCTTTATGCTTTTCATGTTGTGGAAATGTGATAATTTCATAAGAGGAAGTGTGGACTACCGCCCCCTCAAGTGATGTGACTCGTTCATGCAATACTTGGAATGTATAAATAATGAAATTAATGAACATATGTGACATATATAACATATATATTATACATTAATTATATTATATACATCTCTCAATTATTTTGAATTCCATTAATATAACAAAGAAATGAAAGTAGCGTTCTTGTGTACGTATGACCAACTGTCTCCATGAACGGTGCATTTCATTTATTTTTATCTAAAAATGTAATGGAGTAGTATAAAATGAATATTTACTGGATATATATGATATTTAAATCATTAATACTATTCTGGACATGATTTACTTATAACTACATGGAAAATCATTTTCAATCAAGATCATTTTTTACTCATGTACATCACATCGACAAATTTTTTTGATATGAAATCAAATTATTAACCAATTATTATAACATTATAATATGTGATATGAACTAAATAATAATATTTAAAATAGTTCCTTAATCAATTATAAATTTACCCAAGTTTATTATTCAGGAATATAAAGAAACGAACAAGACAAGTCAGACTTGAGGTAAGGGATCCAACCTCTCTCTTTCTTTTTAAGTACTCTCTTTTATGACATTTCTTTGAATCTCATATTTCATATGTTTGGGGATGTTATTTTATATTCCTCATACTGTAATTTTTATTTTAATATTATGATAGACCCTATTTGATCTCATAAATCCACTTTTTGGAAGTTTAATGTGGCGTCGTTAGGCTGCCAATTTTTCATAAGGGATTTTTCATAACACTTTTATTCCAATGAAATTTATTCTACCTTTGACAATATTTCCATTGAGTTCTGTAAGTACTTACCATTATTATACAATTTGTGTAGTATAATTTCATTTATGGGTATTTACATCTTCATTTTAGGATCCTTCTTCCATGGGGTGTACGTTTCAAAAGTTACCCAACTCGGTAAGGGGACCTTTCACCCTCCTCTTTTTAAAAGACTTATATTGTTATGTATTTTAATTCACATAATATTATGTTTGGATATGTTCTTATATATCATTATTTATGTAAATTTTATGTCCTAGTGATGAGATACCATTTTCTCTCTCATCAACTCATTTTCTGAATTTTAATGCGACGCTGTTAGGCTATCGGATTTCTGTAAGGGAACTTCTTAACCCACATTCAATTCTATGGGTTAAACCTCTACTTCTTGATTTTATTATTCCAAGATTATGTATGGAATCTCTATGTTGTAATTTCCAGAAAAAATTGTGTGGATATACTATTTCTACACATAATCATCTCATAGATAAATTCTTACGAACTTGTATGGGAAATCGAAACTCAATCTCATTTCATTGACTTAAATATATATGTCATTGGTTTTGTTTTTCCAAGATTATGTGTGAATGACCTATGATTGTTTCACACTTAATATCCACTTATATTGGGTGTATTTATATTTCTCACACATAATTATGTGATATATTTATCCTTAATTTAAGGATACCATCTTTGTAATGGATTTCATCACAATCTACATTTCCATTGAGACTTCATTGTTGTTATGCACCAATTCACTCTTATATAGTGTGTATAATGTCACTTGGAATGTTATATCATGAATCCCTTTATTCTCATGATATTATAAAGTTCAGATTAAATGTAATTCCGCAATTATTTTTATTCAAGAGTCTCTCTTTTTGTTAAAAACTCTTTAACAAAAATATCGTTTTAAATGTTTTAAAGATTCATTATTCTAAATATTTATCTTTAATGTCCATGTCTTCAAAAAAAAATCAGTATTTATTTATATGGACATTAATATTTTAAAATTATAATTTCATTAAAATCTTCGAAGTGGTATGGGACACTTTGATTCAAAAATTAATTTTAAATGTTTTTTGAAAATGGATTGATTAATTCAATATCTTGGAATTACTTATTGTGATTGAAAATGAAATGTTTTTATTGAAATGTGTATACTTTGAATATTTTGTGTGTAATGATGGTACTTTGACATTTTATGGGTGGTTACTTGATAAACCATATGACGGTTGGTGCCGTGAATACAAAGATGGGTGGTTACGTTATAACCTCCATTGCATTGGGTATAGAAGTCGGTCATATGGATATTCCATTAAGTATGTGTGGAAGTCGACTGTATGGTTATTCCATTTAATTATGTTTTTGTCCCAAGTTACCTTTATATGATTTGTGTTCTTGTAATGGGTTTTATGGTAATATTTTGGTTACAAAAGGGTAAGTAATGGTATTTTATTCAGTGAAGAGTTGTTACTACTTCATAAAGGTGAAAAGTATTACTTTGGTAAAGTACTCATGGTATACTTGTTGTTTTGAAAAACTAACAGTTTTCCTTCTTTGTGTATCCTTTAATGGGCTTTTTATGCTAATCCCATGTTTTTGAAATGATTTTGACTGGACATAAAGATGAATATGGTCAAGGATGGGATCAAGGAAAAAAATTCTATCTAAAATATGGAACTAGACATGTTTCTTTTTAATTGTTTTATTTATTTTATGGAATCTTAGTAGAAGTGTATACTATGTAATCTTTTGAGATGTAATAGTTATGACCTAATTCACTAAAACTCTAAACCTGAAAAAATACTCTATGTGAATTATTCCTTTAATTCATGATTAAGTAATGTTTAAGGTCGCGGCCTTATAGTTGATATCAGAGGTCAGTTTAGATAACTTTAGATGTTAGGGTATCCTCTAAGCATAAGTGACATTAATATAAATGTTAGGATTTCAAAAAGAGTCCTAGATTTAGATAAATTGAATGAGTAAGTATATGTTAGTGTTTATCTACCTCATTAGTACATGATGGTTTTGTTGATATACTCACACTGACCTTTTGGTTTTAGTAAATGGATGGATCTAACAGGCACCAAATTAATAGTGGATGTGAAAGAAACTATGACAGTTTTCTGAGAAACCAACTAAATGATATGGGAGCTGCAATGAGAACTCTTGTATTTATCCTCAAACAACTATCTGGAGTCATGATTGACCACCTAAACCTTGGTGATTTTTATTAGGAATCATATATGCAAGAAACAAATCCCTACGGAACTATAGGTAATAATCATAAAGGTAAGAGTGTTAAAAAACCTATGTGTCAAAGATGTGGAAAGAAACACCTACAAAGGGACAAAAATATGCTATGGATGTGGAAATGAAGGTCATAAAGCAAGAACCTACCATGAAAAAAATGAACAATCCCGTTGACTCGAGGAAAGGGAAAGAAGTTCTTTCTGAGGGATCAATTGAATGTTTTAAATATGGTGTGCATGGTCATTATGAAAACACATGTCCTATGAAGATGTTTCGGGAATGGGATCACCATGATCGTACAAATATTCATTTACCAATACCTAATTCCATTCCGATTGAGGATAAAGAAACTGACAATGACCAATCAATGGTATGGATTATTTCTTAACTTCTGTTTTCATATTTTGGAATCTTAGGATATGATTCATTATTTTTTTATAGGAAAGAAGTATATGAGAATAATTTGAAAAGGAATGGCTAATGGATCATGAAGAATGTTGAATGTGTAAGAAGTCAATATATAAGGGCTTCAAGAGTTATGGTGAAATTCTTAAGAGTATTACGTCTCTTTGGATGATGGGGTTACATTAGAAGACTATTTATTTTATGTGTAACCCTGATGATTGATATATGAAAATTTTATTCAAGGAATAGTTATCTATTGTTTTGTGGACATAGTTATAAAGAACCATTTGGTTTTATATGATCCTTACTTTTGAGGTAATTATGGGTTACTATATGTTATGATGGTAAGTGAAAGGAATGAGATAAAATTGAGGTTAAATTATGTTATTGTTATTTTGGATGACTTTATCTCTTTTTGGGGAATTATTTGAGAATTATATAGTTTGGAAAAATCACAACACGTAGACCGTGTGACAACCCATCGTGTCAGAAAAAACTGCGGGAATCGAACCCACAACCAAAGTGCGACTGGTATTTATCACCTACCACTGGACTATGTGAAGTCCCCTATTAGTTTGAATAATTATTTTTTTAGATGATTTTATGAATTAAGAGTAAGTTGATTTTGGGTTATCTACGAAAATTATTAACCAATCATGGAGGATATGTGATTAGGTTAATTACTTTTCAATACGAGACTTTAAGAGCAACTGATGTTGTTTGGAGATAACTATTACGATTTAACATGGAAGACTATGTGATTAAATCCTTCAAATATTTGTGTTTCAATCTTAGTTTGGTTTACTTTTTTTCTTTATTGAACTTTGGGTCTTATTGGACAAATTTTAGAGACTAAGAATAGATTTCCTTTTTATAAAGGATTATCCTTTTTGGGTATTATCAGATCTCGTATTAACATTTTTGGTTTTAGTTTTGGTTAAGGTCTAAATACATGGGAAGTATATAGTTCTCGTTTTTGGATTAGGTGACTCTCTAGAAGTTGATTATAGCTCTCTTAATGTAAACAAGTTGTCCAAAATACTCATCTTTTGGAGAAAATATGAGTTTTTGTAAGAAATCTAGTAAAAGATGAAAGTCAACATGACAAGTAAGTATATTTCCTTATGTTTTAGTTAAGCTCAAAAATAAATTCCTCAATGAAAAGTAACTAAAAAAATGTTGTCTATTAACTTTTCCTATTGGGGAATCCAATACCGTTTAACCCATCACAAGTTTGTGATTTTTTGGTGGTTAACTTTCTTCTAAACATGTTTTCTATCACACTCCCTCAGAATATGACCCTTTATTTTTTTCTTCCATATCCATGTTTTCATACATGGAATCCAAGTATAGGTTAACTTGGGTGACCTTTTTACTTCCCTTTATTTCTTTTAAAGTGATTGTTTAATTTACTCCTTCTCCGATATGGGGCTTTCAATGAAGTTTCCAAGCCCAATTTTAAAATTGCGAGGACGCAATTCCCAAAAGGGGGGAAGGATGTAACACCCAAGGTAAATAAATAATATGATATTTTTATAATTATCCATATTTGTCAATAAAATATTAATATTACTTTTATGGGAACGCTATTCTTGATGGATTACCCAATATGCAACAACAAGTTCCATTGAAATCATACGTTTCACTCTAATAATAAAATAATTTTTTTATAAATGGTAGTTAACACCTAGCCCTTGTAATGACGAGAATGAACAGAACTAACTACAAAATGATTATATATATTTTTCAAATATTTTTTCTTTCTACAATAAATTTTAGAGGATTAAAAATGTAAATGTATCCAATTTTAAGCAAAAATCTTCTAATATTCTTTAAAATGTCGATTAATCGCCTTTTGATGGAGAACCGTTTCTTAATATACTATTTACAATTTTATATGTTTTATTTCAAAAAATAAAATTCTTCATTAGAATCGAGACATCAAAATTTACTTTGTGTAAATTTTTGGTATTTTTCCGATAATGATCATTTTTTAATGAATAGTGAAAAATGTTGTATTCTAATTCAAACCGACTTTTTAATCTAATTTATTTATATTATTATATTATAATTTGAATTGGTTTTAATGTGAAATTAGAATATATTTTTACCATTTAATCCAATAGTGGTCAATGGAATTAATTTGACATTGAAATTGGACTTAAACTAGTGTCGATCTTTTGATATATATTGTTTCATAAAAACACGCTATTTGTTCTGACAGTGGGAATTAATTATTAAATTAATTAATGTAACTTATATGTTTTTAATTTTTTAAAATAGACATAATTTTTGTATTCATTATATCAAATATAGCTTAGGGTTAATTTTTGGTATTTTTCTGAAAAACTTCCATTTTTGTTGAATAGTGAAACCACTATGTGGTACTTAAAAAACTGATTTTTCATTTAAATGAAATTTTACCACCTCTATGTTTTGAATTTAAAAAATCCTACATACATGGTTTTCATTAGGAAGTAATATGTGGTTCAATTGGATGAAAATAATTTTTTGGGTGAATAGTAACTTTTAAGTTTTTAATCGCGATTAGAAGTAATTAGTGTAATTTAAGGTAAACATAATGTTTTAAGAATATGAAATGACCATGAAACATGTCCTACACTTATTTTATGTGTCATGGCCGACCAATAAAATCCATGGGTTAACTTGGGGACCCCATGGAGCCACTTTGGTAGGAAAATTACATTAAAAAACTTTTTATTTAACGTTAAAATAAAAATGTCACAAACATGTGTTGTTTTACTAAAACAATTTATAAATGGGCTTATACAAGTCATATTTTTGACTATAAATATTCATTAGGAATATAAAAAGATTTCCTACATCATGATATTTTTTTTTTATAATTTTTAGACCTTAAATAAATTAAATTATTTATGAAACCATGATGATGTAGTGATTACCTCATTATTTAACGATTTAAATAAAATGAAACGATAATGTAAAATATAAGACCTACACTTGTCAAAAAAACATTGGATGGATGGATTTCGAACACTTATCACCTTATCCTAGAAATATATAATTTTTGGACCTTTTAAAATCCAAAAATCATTTTATAATAAAGTAAAAGTTTATAACTTTACAAGAGTTCCCCTCCTCTCCTCATATAAAAGGCCCCCACCTCTAGCACCTTACCCACACCTCTCACACCTTTGGATCAGCGAACCCCTGCCCATTTCATCTCTCCAAATCCCTGTATTCATCATTGAAGCCTCACATTTGGGAATAATACCTTCCAAGGAAGCCTTTGAGCTCAAATCAAAAAGAGGTACCCAATTTAAATGTAATGCCTTCCCTTGTGTTCTTTTGTTTTATTTTGCTTCTCCAACCCTCTAAACCATTTTTATTATTTTATTTTGTAAAACAACCAGTATCTTAAATATACTAGGATGTTTTTATGTGAATTATTCGAGCTACACTTACACACACATTCATCTAATGGTTAAAGAACATATTGTTTCTGTGGATGGTGAATTTCTGCCTCAGGAAACGATTATTGTTCAATCTTCTCTTAACACCTTTCATGGTGGCCATTATGATGTCACTATATTTTATATATGATATATATGGTATTTATGTTTTCTATATTCTTCTTAATTTTATATTTAAAACATGCCTTTATGATTTTCATGTTGTGCAAATGTGATAATTTCATACGAGGAAGTGTGGACTACCACCCCCTCAAGTGATGTGACTCGTTCATGCAATACATGGAATTTATAAAGAATAAAATTAATGAACATATGTGACCTATATAACATATATATTATAATGTAATTATAATATATATATCTCTATATTATTTTTAATTCCATTAATTTGAGAACGAAATGAAAGTAGCGTTCATGCGTACGTACGGCCTACAGTCACCATGAATTGTGCATTTAATTTCTTTTTATCTCCAAATGTTATGGAGTAGTATAAAATGAATATTTACATTATATATATGATATTTAAATCATGAATACTATTCTGGATATGATTTACTTATAACTACATGGACAATAATTTTCAAACAAGTTCATTTTTGACTCATGTACATAACATCGACAAAAACACCTGATATGAACTCACATTATTAACCGATTATTATAACATTATAATATGTGATATGAACTGAATAATAATCATTAAAATATTCCCTTAAGAAATTATGAATTGACCAAAGTTTATTATTCAGGAATAAAATGAAACGAACAGGACAAGTCAGACTTGAGGTAAGGGATCCAACCTCTCTCTTTTTTAAGTACTCTCTTTTATGTCATTTCTTTTAAGATAATATTTCTTATGTTTTGGGATGTTATTTTATATTCCTAATACTGTAATGTTTATGTTAATAATATGAGATACCCTATTTGATCTCATAAATCCATTTTTGGAAGTTTTAAGTGGCGCTGTTAGGCAGCCGAGTTTTCATAAGGGATTTTTCTTCTCACTTTTATTCCCCTGACATTTATGCTACATTTTCCACTATTTCCTTTTATTGGTGTATGTACTGATTATTACTATACACTTTTTGTAGTATAATTTCATTTATGGGTATTTACATTTTCATTTTATGAACCTTCTTCCATGGGGTGTACGTTTCGAAAGTTACCCAACTCGGTAAGGGGACCTTTCACCCTCCTCTTTTAAAAAGACTTATTTTGTTATGTCTTTTAATTCACATAATATTATGTTGGGATATGTTATTATATATCCTTATTTATGTAAATTTTATTTCCATGTGATGAGATACCATTTTCTCTCTCATCAACTAATTTTCTAAATTTTAAAGTGATGTCGTTAGGCTATCAGATTTCTGTAAGGGAACTTCTTAACACACTTTCAATTCTTTGTGTTAAACCTTTACTTATTGATTTTATTATGCCAAGATTATGTGTGGAATCTCTATGTTGTAATTTACACAATCCATTGTGTGGATATACTATTTCTACCCATAATCATCTCATTGATAAATTCTTACGAACTTGTAGGGGAAATCCTAACTCAATATCATTTCATTGAGTTAAATATCTATGTCATTGGTTTTGTTTTTCCAAGACTATGTGTGAATGACCTCTGATTGTTTAACACATAATATCCAATTATATTGGGTTTATTTTTATTTATCACACATAATTATGTGATATATTTATCCTTAATTTAAGGATACCATCTTTATAATGGATCTCATCTCAATTTACATTTCCATTGAGACTTCATTGTTGTTATGCACCAATTCACTATTATATGGTGTGTATATTGTACTTGGAATATTATAACATGAATCCATTTATTCTAATGATATTATAAAGTTCAGATTAAATGTTATTCAACAATTATTTGTATTCAAGAGTCTCTCATTTTGTTAAAAACTCTTTAACAAAAATAACATTTTAAATGTTTTAAAGATTCATTATTCAAAATCATTATCTTTAATGTCCATGTTTTCAAAATGTTTTTCAGTATTTATTTATATGGACATTAATGTTTTAGAATTATAATTTCATTAAAATCTTCAAAGTGGTATGTGACACATTGATTCAAAAATATCTTTTAAATGATTTTTGAAAATGGATTGATTAATTCAATATCTTGGAATTCTTTATTGTGATTGCAAATGAAATGTTTTTATTTAAATGTTTATATTTTCAATATTTTATGTGTAATGATGGTACTTGGACATTTTACAGGTGGTTATGTGATAAACCATATGACGGGTGGGGCCATGAATACTAGGACGGGTTGTTACATTATAACCTCCAATGCATTGGGTATGGAAGTCAGCCATATGGCTATTCCATTAAGTATGTGTGGAAGTCGACCTTATGGTTATTCCATTTAAGTATGTTTATGTCCCAAGTTACCTTTATATGTTATGTGTTATTTATATTGGTTTTATGGTAATATTTTGGTTATAAAAGGGTATGTAATGGTATTTTATTCAGGGAAGAGTTTTTATTACTTCATAAATGTGAAAAGTATTACTTTGGTAACGTACTCATAATTTACTTGTTTTTTTGAAAAACTAATAGTTTTCCTTCTTTGTGTATCCTTTACTGGGATTTTTATGCTCATCCCAAGTTTTTGAAATTTTTTCCATAGGACTTAAAGATGAATAGAGTCAAGGATGGGATCAAGGAAAGACATTCTATCTAAAACATGGAACTAGACATGTTTCTTTTTAAGTGTTTTATTTATTTTATGGAAACTTAGTAGAAGTGTCAACTATGTAATCATTTCAGATGTAATAGTTATGACATAATTATCAAGAACTCTTAACCTGAAAAGATCCTCTATGTTAATTATTCATTTAATTCATGATTAAGTAATGTTTATGGTCGGGGCTTTATACAAATCCCTACCCATATTCTGGAAGCATGCCAGGATATTTTAACAACTACTTCAGCAATATCTGGGGAAAAAACACATAAATATGTCCCCACACATGGGATGTCACATAATCATGACATCCCTTAGTAGATACAAACATCTATTCTAGTCTAGTAGGGCCATGTGGAATACTCCCCCATATCATTTGGATAACATGATTTGGAACATACATCCTTTCCAATTTGGAGGTAACTGGTCTGTTCTGGTAACTAATCCAAGGCAGGCACATTTACATGCCCATGATAACTACTTTTCCCAGAACGTGGCCCCAACTATGTATAAGAGAACATCCAAGTATACATCCCACCAAATACCATTGGTAAATCAAGAGTTAAGCTGTGATTTAGCTCTTCTTAATGATGGAGTTCTTGATGCCCTCAGACATTTACTTGTAGCTGATCAAGATCCTACCCTCTCATTACAAAAGTTTAGTAGTGGTAGTTGTATTTATGATGTTTCTCACCAGAAAATTCATCATGAAGGCTTGAATCATGAAAATTCAGTCAATCCAGAGTGTTTATCTGTGGATGACATCCACGACAACCCTCTATGGGGCTAGAAGACCAAGGTACAAGATGATTTATCACCTGCTATAATCCATAGTGGTGATCCTCCCCATGATGGAATTAGTTGTGAAAGTCCTCTCCACAGTAGTATTTCACATGGTCAAGACAACTATATTATTAACAATGTGGCAAAAAGAAATCCCTCTTATCTTGAGGCACTTACATAGACAAAGCCAATCATGCCTGATGCTTTGTCATTGACAGGTAAAACACTTTATCAGTCAGAAGACATCTTAAGGGAACAATCATTCCTTGAACCTCCCTTGGGTCATTTATCCTCTAATACAAAGCATCCACTTTGGTCAGACCAAGTGGGGAAGCCTCTAGTAGAAAATGATAAAGATGTGTTAAACATGAGGAAAAAATTAGCTAATGGATAAATACCAATCATGTTC
This sequence comes from Viscum album, assembly GCA_963277665.1. Taxonomy (NCBI): domain Eukaryota; kingdom Viridiplantae; phylum Streptophyta; class Magnoliopsida; order Santalales; family Viscaceae; genus Viscum; species Viscum album. The sequence continues at coordinate 136,285 of CAUJRU010001253.1, read as the reverse complement.
TGGCATTGAGAAAATTCTCAGTTTGATATTCCAGATTTGATGACAGAATATTACATTCATGAAATTTGTCTCAACTTATGGAAAACTATTCGTCATTTGAAAACTAAAGTATTACCATATGAAGAATATAAAAATCATATAAACGTAATATAAGGGTGACATTGCCAAATTGACTTGGAATCTCTTTTAGTTTCCCAACATCCAAGGGTTAGAAAAATAGATAACCCTTCAGTGTACATGTCTTAATTCTCTAAAGAGGCTACACCAATTATTTTTTTGATTCCCTATCTAATGTTCACATCAGAGGATGGGGTCCATATGGAGCATTGCATTTCACGACACTCCAAAATCAACAAATTCTACCAAAAGTAGTTTCACTCAATGTTATTTCCCATGGCTATCCCCTTTCTATAGGTTTTGTATGTAATCAAATATATTCTCAAGAACATACCTCAACTGGTTCTCATTAGAATTAGGCCCGAAGAAAAGAAGTTGTTGAATTACATCTATATCAAGCCTCTATTAATCTTGGGAAGGTGTACCATTTAGAGTATGTCACGTGTCAGAGGATGAAAATGTCTAAAATAGAACATAGATCTTCTAAAATAAGTGATTTATGTAATTTTTGGTTTATGCACCTAGAAAATGTTTGAACCAAAATCCAAAAAATCAGAAGAGTAGTTGAACGAATCTCAGCTGTAGGAGTTCAAGAATCACCCCGGCTTGCCTGGCTGGGGGCTTATTTAATTCAACCTTAAAATTCAATAAACAATGATAAAATATTTGAAGTATAAGAATAAGAACATGATCAACCCTAGCCTGCAAGGATGGGGGCTATTTCACATCTACAATCCCCACCTCAACGGATGTCAGTTTTCTCCCGATTAGGAAAGAAGCCACAAGGAAAGCGTAAAACTAAACTATCCAATGATTTCCTTCATTTTACTCTCTGCCAAAAAGTACATGGAATTATTCATATAAGAGAAAGGAGTTTCATGAAACACCAAAAGAGAGACAATATTCATAAACACTGACAAAATTTCATTAATGTGTTATTCCTCAGTGTATATTATCAATATCATTGCAGAAGATCCTCCCAAAAATAAATCCAGATTAGGGGAATCTGAAGATGATGTTATTGTCCATAATACGGTACACACTGAGCCAATTTATGAAGGTTTGCATACACGGAATCAAAGGCTTACCCAAAATCTAGGTATATCTTCAAATAACCACACCCCCCTTGGAAGAGATTCCAACAAAGGGAAATGAAAAAAGTCAGATTGCATCTCACTTTTCTGCTACAGAAGGTCAATCTCTTTCACTTGAAGAGGGATTTTCACAAAAATAAGTAGAAATTATGGAGTTGAAGAGACTCAATACAAATTTACTTCAAAACACCATTTCTACATGACAATCTCCATAGGAAAGTCCTCAACTTGAAAATCCTGTAGGAGCTCCTCAACAAAGAGGATTTTTATAAACTACAGATGTTGATAATGAATTACCTACATCGGGTAAACAATCATGACATGATCATATAAATCCTGATAGATCTGTTCCTGTGGTTTGTCCAAGGTAGATATCAGCAACACCATCATTGGGTTTACCGATCGTTTCACCAACTCAAGATCCAGTTGTTATACCTACACAGAATCCAGCTCATCCAGATGTTCCACAAATGCTGATGAATACAATTAAGGCAATAATAACTTGGTTAGAATCTATGGAAGAACGACATGCATCAGTTCAGCCGAAAAAGAGAGCTTACCCTAAATGGGTAGACGCATTTCCTCCCCAACCAAACTTTTTGAATACTAAATTTCCAATATTTAATGGTTCAGGAGAACTATAACAACATCTAAAACATTTTGTTTCTCATTGTGATCCTATGATGGGAACTTCTCAACAACAATAAGTAGTTAATCTTAGGTGTTTTTTCTAGTCATTACAAGGACCAGCTTTGGTCTAGTATACACGTTTGTAATCCTGATCAATTAATATGTCGGGTGATCTCTATCAGAAATTAAGTATTCAATTTATCATAACGTAAAAAAAACAGTTTTTATCTTACCAATTGTAATCAAAGAAAAAATGAATGTGTTTTGGATTTCATTGCTCGCTAAAAGGGATTAACATATTCCCTATGTTTCACAGTCCCTCCAGAATATTTTCTTCCAATCTAATTAGTAAATATTCATGATTAATTACGCATTCCATTGATCCTAGATAAATCAATAGGAGGGTTTCGAGACCTTACTTCAATCTCTCAACAGATAAAAGACTATATTATAGAAACTTGGAATAAAAGTAATGTAATTCCTTCAGTTATAGGAAGGATAATAAGAAAGGAAGAAACTGGTACAGTTACACTCAAACATGCACTTGTACCTACTTCTACATCAAGATCCTCATCATACCAAAGGGCTCTGCCTCTTGAGTATCAATAGAATCGACCATCTTGTCAAGATGATCATAGAGATCAAAGGTGGAAATAGTTTGAATAATTAAAGAATAAAATCAATTCTTTCAAGAATGATCATGTTCCTAGCTACTTCATCTCAACCTTAGAAGTCAATTTGTTTCAGTTTTCAATGACAAAAAAGCCAAATAAAGTTGGAGATGAAGATCATCTGAATTATTGTCCCTTTCATCAGATGTTGGGACACCCCATTTAGGAGTTATTTGTTTTCAATGACCTTCTGCAAAAGATGGTAGACTTTAGACAAGTGAAATTAAAAAGACCATCAGCTCAAGTAGCATGTGTTACTGCCACCAATACCGAGGATGAATGAGAATAAAAACATGTTAAAAATAAAAATATTCAAAAATATGATGATTGGATGATCAAGAAAATGATCTACCGGACTCATGCTATTTTACGAACATAGTTGAAACAACCAATTGTCTCCTCTACTACTCCAGCCGCAACAAAACCTTTTTCATAAAAAGTCTGTTCCTCAAATAAACTGGGTGGTAATAAGGATAAAAATATGGAAAAAGAAGATGAGATCACATCAAGGTCAAAGTTTTCATTAATCCAAGAAGATATTATGCCATATGTTTCAAAATCATGGGAACCGCCCCACCGAAAGGTATAACTAGAAATAATATATCAGGTAGAAACCTAATCAGATGAAGAATTGATCTTTGGATTCATTATTGTTATAAATTTAATAGGTCATTATGAAAACGGTGATTCAAATTTTGTTGAGCCATAATTCCTTGAGCCTAATAGGGGAATTAGAGGAAGAGGCCAAGGTCGAGGATACAGAAAAACATGTGGCAATTCTAGAAACCATCAGTTTAACTCTACCCCTGCACAAACCATATATTTGGTAAAAACTCTTAGGGGAGACCTTTTGCAAGATCAACAAGAAAAAGGAGTTTCTTCCATGAAAAACAAGTCTAGTTCTGACACAATTATCTTAGAGGATAGATTAGAAGCTCCACCATCTTCTTATCAGCTGTTTAATAGACTTAGTCTATCTAATATACCAAATCCAGCAGTATCTCCCACTTCTGTTTCAACATATAATACATTTACAACAATAGCATCAACTTCCAAGAACCTACAAAACCACATCTCCAGGCCGGAAAATGTAGACATTTAGACAAAAAGTATGATGTCTTGATACAATTGGCCCAGGTACCAACCAAGTAATAAATTTTGGATGCTTTGAATCTATCAAAATATCTTTGAGAAGCACTCATTGAGGCCTTGTTAAGTCCTAAAGAATTTGAAACTAATGTTGCTTCTGTGAAAGTTTACTGTATAGAGAATGATTTTGTAGAATTTCATGCAGTCATATCTTTTACAAATGAAGATGATTACCATGTGGTACATGAACACATCAAAACTTTGTATCTATTTGGAATGGTCATTGAAATGGATATCCAACGATCCTTCAATGATAATGGCGCTGGGGAAACCTAATTCTCATTTGTAGACTCCATTGATTGGGCCTGACTAAATATGACTTATCTTCTTTTGACATTAATGTTGCAAGGATATGAAAATAATAAACAAGAAACTCTTGGAAAAATTACACTCAGAACTCAGTTTGGAGATCTTGTGTCTAATTCAAATTTTATGGTTGTTCGTCAGGACACAGACTTCAATATTCTTCTTGGAAGGCCTTGGTTGAATCATCATGTATACATACCTTCATCATACAAAAAATGTCTGAAATACTTTTTCAATGGTCAAATTGGAACATTGTATCGTGACAAGGCTCGATTGCAATCTTGTTAATCTCAATATATTGAAGAAATGTTTTATAACACAAAAAGAATAAAGACTATGACCATGGAGATAACTAGAGTTAATGCTTTAAATGGACTGTAAAAGATTCCATCAAATCCATTCAAGCATTGGAGTACATATTATTCGTTACCCATTAATAAATTTGAGAAGGTAAATCCATATCCATGCACTCATCCAATACTTCCCATAATGTAAATTGCAGTAATTGAGCCTGATTTTAGAGACCCTAAGCTTAACGTACCTGGAAATTACATTACTTTTGCGGAATACTTAGTACATAAGAAAAACACACACACACAAGGACCGTAATAGTTTAGTGTCTTTGGAAACTCGGAATATAATCTTCTAATCGTGGTGAAAGATCTTTAACATCTCTGATAAAGATCTTCCCCTTTTTCTTACCTAAAACCTTTATTTATATCCTGGGGAAAAGAAAACATAAAAGGGTGATCTCAAATTCTTAGTAAGGGTAAACAAAAGAAATATCAATCACATCATATTCATAAGAACATAACATTTTGGAAATCCTAACCTGCAAAAGAGATCATAATATCATAACATGGGATAAATCATAGTACTGAAATGTAATCCCAATAATCATAACATAAAACATGAATCATTGCGGAATACACACATAATCATAGAGAATCATTTCTTATTAGTCAAGACTCATTGCCAAGACTATCTTAGTGGACAAAGTCCATTTTTGAACCGAGTTCACTCCTCATTTCAGTCCTGTTTCACTGAACCGGTTTAACCATCCGTTCCAGCCATGTCTATCTCATGGGATATAAAATCCTTACCCAATTAATTGGAGGGACATATAGGTCCCACAAATCTCATAATGATACCATTATTATGTGTTCCACAAAATCATAAATCATACATCATTGCATAACCAATGTAATAAAAATGGGATTCTTAATCATCATGACATCATAAAACAATTCATATAAGATAAAGAAATTCATAAAAATACTTCCATAACAACATAAACAAATCAATTTAATAATAGGGATAGAAACAGAACCCTATATTATCCTAGATGGAAAATACATTTGATAAAACACTTGAACTCCATTCTTGAGGAAAATATCCTTTCAAAAAAAATTTCTTTTCTTAACATGTCATAAAATTTTAAACTAAAAGAAGATGATTAAAAATAAACTTGAAAACTTGTAAAGGAAGATTCTTGGAAATAATGTTTTAAAAATCCATTCATGCCGTATAAGTTAAAAAAAACATTTTTCTCGTACTTTTGTCGGAAAAGTCAAAAAGTACCTCGTAGGAAGAAATGACAAAAGATTCCTTTCATATCATTTACTAGAAACTCACAGAAGGGTAAAATTGTATTTAAACAATTTTAGGTGGATGGAAATAATATTACATATTGAGGAAACAAGGATGTGGATGATAAAATACACTCTAGTAAATTCCAAAGTATAAACAATCTCGGATAAAAATGAGATTGTGATATTTTCCTTACCTTAGGTCCGATTTGATTCGTAAGTGTCCGAACCTCCAGCATAATGATTTAAATAATGTCATTGAATTATTCCAGAATCATATTCATTGTTATGATATCATATATTTTTCACTTATGACTTTATATTACCCATTCTTTTTTGAATTCCATGTTAAAGCAGCGTTTTGGTTAAAATCATTTCATTTATCGTATGTGTTTCGACTTGTCATTCTTGATATTATTACTTATATCCTGATATAAATAATTTCAGAATGTAAAACATGATTTAAATATATTCATAATATACATATATATATTATTGGTTGATAAAAGGAATGAAATACACTGTTCATGGAGACGGTAGGCCGTACGTACGCGTGAACGCTGTTTTTGTTTCCTTATTGAATTGAATGAAACTAAATAGATGACATACATATATATATATACAAAAATCCAGTAGCATTATTATTTCATATATTTCAGTATTATTCATTAAATAAACTTTATGATCATTCATGTATGGTTAACATGGAGAATGAATCTCATCGCATCGTGGAGACAGTAGTCTGTACACATGCATGAGCGATGATATCATTTCCATAATCATTGAATTGAATTGGAGTGGATGATACAATATATCAGAATCAGTATGATGTTATAATAACTATTTATAGTTATTATTTACACCAATATACCCATCCAAGTAAGGTGTTGTTGGAAAAATAGATTACACCACGGCGTAGAGACGGTATTCTGTACGTATGCACGCGCGGTGATTTCATTTTTTGTAGGATGGATAGATGATGAAATAGGGTTGTTTCATACTTATAAAAACATATCAGTATATTATTTATACTGATGTTATTACTTCATAATGAAACAACCAAAGAAGAAGAAGTGGAAGAAGAAATAAAGTTGAATGAATTGGTAACGGACATTACGTCTTCTTCGAAGCGCCTCTTTGGAGATCTCCTTTTAGGGCACTAAAATTGGTTTTTGAGAAAGAAAAGAACCTATAGGATGTTTATAGGGAATTGGAGAAGATAATTTGGCAGGGGTTATCCGATCTTGAAGGCTAAGAGTGGTGTGAGGAAGAGAGGGAGGAGGTTCCCTTTTATAAGGGAGGAGAGGCGCACCTTTGGAATAACTAAAAATATTATTTTATTATAAAGCCAAATTCCGTTTTAAATAGCTCCAAATTGATTTATTTCAAATATAAGGTGGGTATGGGTCGATATTCTCTCATCCAATAGAATTTAGAAAAGTTTAGGTTCCTATATTAACCTTATCATTTATATTTAACTTTAAGTTAGATAATTTTACTTTTACCGTGTCTTTTTGTGTTATTACACTATAATGTTAATAAACATACTATAAAAAGCCAAAATAACCCCAAGTTGTTTATAATTAATATATATAACCTTATCTAAGTCATTTGGCCGAACCTTAGATTTTTAGAAATAAAATAAAAATTAATAATATAATATTTTTTTCAAAAACTATTTTATGTCAAATTTTACACTATTTAGTAATTGATTTTTTTAAAACTCATAACAGACAGATTAGTTCGAAAAACGTAAATTATATCAATACTAACATGTCATATTAACCTTGAAAATTAGTTTAATTCATAAAAAGTCTCAAATTACATTTATTTGGTTATTTATAACATCAATTTTGTCAATATTTCATTAATAAGATAATTACTACATCATCGTTGTGTCATAAATAAATTAAATTATATAATGTCTAAAAATTACAAATAAAATACAATTATGTAGGAAATCCTTTTATCTTTCTAATTAATATTTATAGTCGAATTTATCTTATGTATAACCCAATATTAAAAATGATATACTTATTAACGTTTGATTTTTACTATTTTAACCCTTCTTTAAATAAATTAATAATAAATATCCTAATCTAATCCAAGTGGGCCTATATGGTCATATTTTATTTATAAGGATGTTTTTGGTCGAATTACACTTATCCAATATAATTAGGACATTTTTTAGGGTAATAATAATATCATTTTTACCCTTAATTACCATATTTACTTTTAACCGTGGTAAAAAAAGTAAAAAGTTACTATTCACCAAAAATTATTTTCATCTCATTGATCAAAATTTTACATACTGACATCAACCGTGTGTCTCGGATTTTTTAAATTCCACTCCCAGAAGCGGTAAAATTAAGTTTTATGAAAAATTCTTTTTTTTAACTACCACTTAGTGGTTTCACTATTCATCAAAAAATGAAAGTTTCCAGAAAAATACCAAAAATTAGGCCTAATATATATTTGATATTATGAATTCCAATATGATGTCTATTTTACCAAATTAAAAACATATCAGTTCCATTAATTAATTTAAAAATTAATTCCCATCGTCAAAACAAATAGCATGGTCTTAAGAGATAATAACTATCAAAAGATTGACATTTGTTTATGTCTGGTTTAAATGTGAAATTACATACAATTACCAAAATTGTATTAAATTGTAAAAATATATTCTAAATATACTTTAAAAACACTCAAATTAATAATTTACCACTATTAATTATTTCGATTAAAAAGGTTGTTTTCAATTAAAATTTAGTAATTTTCACTATTAATCAGAAAATGAAAGTTATCCGAAAAGTACCAAAATTTCACCCTAAGCTAATTTCGATATTACGAATCCAAAAATAAAGTCCATTTTGAAAAATAAAATTTATAAAATTTGAAAAAGTGGTTATTACTATTCATAACGGCTAGTTTAAATAATATTTTAATAGCATATCATTATTTAGCAAAACTCGGTATTGTGTACAACACATGCTATCGCGGAAGGTCGTGCTTGCGTGTAATGCAAGGCAAGTCAAGGATGCATGTTGTGCAAACTTATTTTGGTGTAGAGTACAACATAAGACATTAATGATATTAATAAGAATATTTTTCATAAAATCTTGGGGTGTTACATTCTACCCACCTTAAAATGAATTTCGCCCTCGAAATTCATCGGGGTTATAAATGGGTTACTACTCGAAAGTTTGTTTAATAGAAACCCACATCGTAAAAAATAATACCCAAACATTGCTTTAAAAACTAAAGTATGAAATATAACAGTTACCCAAATTAACTCATCACTTTGTTTCCACGTAGAAGAACATAGGTAAAAATATGGATATGAAAGAAAAATATAACCATCACGTTCTGATGGAGAGTGGTAGTGAACATGGCTATGAAATAGCAAACAATCACAAAGCCATAGATTTGAGATGATCTAAGGTACCGTCTGATTCATCAAATATAAGGGCACTCTGACAACATTTTTGGTTTTCAAGATCATTTCCCTAAAGTTGGTGAATTAAAAGAAATACTTACATGATTTTGGTACAATTTCACTGTTGTTCGTGCTTTGAACAATTTCCACTTCATCTCTTAAAGAAATGAAGTTGAATTTGTTATTCATGAAGTGTTAATAGATCATGTGATAGTATGATGGCTCATTCCATCTGTTTCAAACAAAAGGTTAGAAAAAGTTTTCAAATATACATAATGTTGGGACGGAGAGTGATGGAAAGAGGGGGGGGGGGGGTGAATTGCCTTTTAAAAAAGTTAAACAATTTAAGAAAAAGTTAAAGCGTAGTGGAAATAAAAGAGGCAAGACACAAAATATATAACGGAGTTCGGCCTAAATCCTAAGCCTACGTCTCCGCTCCCAACTCAACCGTTGAGAGATTTATACAACAGCTTTCTTTTTAATGGTTGTAGCAAGAAACCCACTAGACTTTAAGGCAGCCTAGAAACCTATTACAGCTTTCTTTTTATTGGTTGTAGCAAGAAACCCACTAGCCTTCTTAGAGGTGAAGGTTAGCTCACCTATGACTCAAGTCTTTTACAGGGAAGACTTGACTAACCTCTTCACACCTTGAAGGTGGTGTGAAAACCCAAACAAAGGGAGGATGAGAGAAAGAAGGGTTTGAATGCTCAAACTCAAAATAATGCTCAAAATGATAAAACAATAAAAAACCGTAAAGAGGAGAAGTCTTGGGCGCCAATGGATTGATTGGTGATGATGAAGAGTGCTCCCAAGCTTCTATGGTGGTGCTCCTTGGTTGTGGAAGTGAGTTGGAGCAGGTGGGGATCCTTGAAGGAATGCGCCGGAGGTTCGCCAAATGATCGAAAAATGATCCCGTGGGCTACGATATTTTTTCGGGGCTTCCTAGTCCTCTATTTATAGGAGAGGAACACCCAAATGGCCATTGGGGGGTCTTCGGAGCCATTGGAGAGGCCTTCGGAGCCGTTGGGAGTCAAAAGTACAAGTCTGGTCAAAGCCCAACGGCTAGTTTGACTGGGCACACCGGCTGGCCGGTGGTGTCTCACCAGCTGGCCGGTGGTCCACCGGCTGGCCGGTCCTGAGCCACCGGCTGGCCGGTGCTCCAGACAGAGACGGAGAGTGATGGCAAGAGGGGGGGGGGGGGTGAATTGCCTTTTAAAAAAGTTTAACAATTTAAGACAAAGTTAAAGCGTAGCGGAAATAAAAGAGGCAAGACACAAAATTGATAACGGTGTTCGGCCTAAATCCCAAGACTACGTCTCCGCTCCCAACTAAACCGTTGAGAGATTTATACGACAGCTTGCTTTTTAATGGTTGTAGCAAGAAACCCACTAGACTTTAAGGCAGCCTAGAAACCTATTACAGCTTTCTTTTTATTGGTTGTAGCATGAAACCCACTAGCCTTCTTACAGGTGAAGGATAGCTCACCTATGACTCAAGTCTTTTACAGGGAAGTCTTGACTAACCTCTTCACACCTTGAAGGTGGTGTGAAAACCCAAACAAAGGTAGGATGAGGGAACGAAGGGTTTGAATGCTCAAACTCAAAATAATGCTCAAAATGAGAAAACAATAAAAACCGTAAATAGGAGAAGTCTTGGGCGCCAATGGATTGATTGGGGATGATAGAGAGCGCTCCCAAGCTTCTATGGTGGTGCTCCTTGGTTGTGGAAGTGAGTTGGAGCAGGTGGGGATCCTTGAAAGAATGCGCCGGAGGTTCGCCAAATGATCAAAAAATGTTCCCGTGGGCTACGATATTTTTCCGGGGCTTCCTAGTCCTCTATTTATAGGAGAGGAACACCCAAATGGCCATTGGGGGTCTTCGGAGCCGTTGGAGAGGCCTTCGGAGCCGTTGGGAGTCAAAAGTACAAGTCTGGTCAAAGCCCAACGGCTAGTTTGACTGGGCACACCGGCTGGCCGATGGTGTCTCACCAGTTGGCTGGTGGTCCACCGGCTGGCCGGTCCTGAGCCACTGGCTGGCCGGTGCTCCAGACAGAGAGAAAGCTCTCTGCCCAGGTTCTACCGGGGGGCCGGTGGTCAGCCACCGGCCGGCTGGTGACAATACCGGCTGGCCGGGGAGCTCACACCGGCTGACCGGTGGATCTGGACAGAATCCATTGCTACTTCCAGAGACCACCGGCTGGCCGGTGGGAATCCACCGGTTGGCCGGTAGACTCAGAGAGTCTACTTTCAGTCCTTCTTGGCCCAACTCCTTGGCAACCTTTTTCCTATCAACAAAAACACTTGAAAACAAGTTAGAACAAAATAAGAGTGATTGTGATCATTAAAATCCAATAGAGAGGGGTACAACAATCTCCCCCTATTTTGATGATCACAATCACCAAAACAAGCAAAGTAAAAGCCTGAAATGAATGGCATGCTTTAACGGATAAATTGAAAAGTAAAGCAAAGCATGAGAGAAAAATTTCTCCCCCAATCAACCAAGGAAATATCCCCCTTTGTGATTATCAAAATAGCACGGGGCGTAAAATTTGATTGATGGAATGGATTGAAAAAAAAGATAGATATTTTAAACCAATTGAAATTTTTGAAATTTGAATCGAAAGTTTTGAATTGAATGTTTTGAATTGAAAGTGTTGAATTGAAAGTTTTGAATTGATAGTTTTGAATTGAAAGTTTTGAAAGAAAAATGTAAAAAGGCTTAAACGAACCTAACTCCCCCTAAATAAACACAACAAATCACCGGGGAGAGGATTTTAGAACCGAGACAAATTTTGGTCCGGAGAGACTCGCTAAAAGGGATTTTTCATTCCAAACTTGTCTTGTGGCGGGTCTTCTCCTATGAAATTCATCGTTAAAGGAAATGGTATTGGGCCTTCCATACCAGGCATTTTTTGCAGTCGCACTCGTAAATTAAGTGCCCGATCTTTTTGCAATAGTTGCAAAATTTATATTGGGAGCTCCGCCTTACAAAAATAGTAGGAGCATGGGAAGAGGAAGCTTGCTTGGAATAGCCAAGCCCTTAGGTGGTTCTAGATATGCATTGGTAACCAAGGAGCTTCGAAAGGTTATGTTCACCTTCGGTGAACTTAGCTAGGGATTTCCTTAAATCCTTGATTGTTGATTCCATAGAATCAACATCGGGAAGGTTTTGGATCTTGAGGGACAAGTCTTCCTTCTCTTTGAGAAGTTGATCCTTTTCAGAAGAAAGAATTTTGAATTTCTTTTTTAAAGCAATAAATTTGGAAGAAAGTTCATGAAAACATTCCTCCAATTGATCTCTCGCATGTTGGAGATCCTCGTAAGATAAATGATTGAATGAATTTGAAGAACAAGAGGAAGAGAAGTCGGAAGAGGTTACCTCATGAAATGCCATTAGACATTTTTTACCGTTGTCTTTTGAGGAGGATGAGGATGAGGAGCTATCACTCCAAGTGGCCTTGAATGCCTTTTTCGTTTCCTTTTTCTTGGCCCTTGTCTTGTGGAGTGGGCAATCGGGCTTATAATGGCCTTTCTTGCCGCACCCATAGCATATTACCTCGGGCTCGGATTTTTCGTTGAGTTCTTCCTTTCGAGCCTTGCGAGATTTATTCTTTTTGTTCTTCTTCATGAATTTGTGCATCTTCCGGGCAAGGTTCTCGATTTCTAAATTGCCGCTTGAAGAGGAAGAAGATGAGGAGGAGGAGCTTTCTTCTTTTTGAACTTTGAAGGCGATGTTCTTTGGAGTTTCGATGAGTTTGCCTTCCTTTTCAGCTTGCCTCCTCATGGTGATCTCGTAGGTCATGAGGGATCCGATGAGCTCTTCGACCGGCATTTCTTTTAAATTCTTCGCTTCTTGAATTGTCGTGACTTTCGGTGCCCATGAACTTGGTAAGATCCAAAGGATCTTCTTGACCATCATCTCTTGAGAAACATCATCTCCAAGAGACTTTCTCCCATTACAAACATCAGTAAAGCGAGTAAACATATGAGTAATATTTTTAGATGGATGCATGGTAAAAGACTCAAAATCTTGCGGTACATATCCAATCGAGTATCCTTAACTTTGTTGGTCCCCTCATGGGTAACCTCCAAAAGTTTCCAGATTTCATGAGATGAAGTGCCTGTGGAAACTCGATTGAATTCATTACGATCAAGGCCACAATGAAGAGCGTTCATGGATTTTCCATCATGCTCGAAATTTTTAATATCGGCTTGATTCCATTTGGATTCATCGAGAGAAGAGAGAGAGTAACCATGCATGACAATTCTATAAATAGGATAACCTATACTTCTAAGAAAAGTAGACATGCGGGTTTTCCAATACGTATAGTCGGTTCCATCAAAAAAAGGAGCACGACCCAATGAATAACCTTCAGGGGAGAAAGAAGATGAAGCCATCACAATGGATCTTGAATTTGAAACCGGTTAAGGTATTACACAAACACTACCTCTGATACCAATTGTTGGGACGGAGAGTGATGGCAAGAGGGGGGGGGGGTGAATTGCCTTTTAAAAAAGTTTAACAATTTAAGAAAAAGTTAAAGAGAAGCGGAAATAAAAGAGTCAAGACACAAAATTGATAACGGAGTTCGGCCTAAATCCCAAGCCTACGTCTCCGCTCCCAACTCAACTGTTGAGAGATTTATACGACAGCTTGCTTTTTAATGGTTGTAGCAAGAAACCCACTAGACTTTAAGGCAGCCTAGAAACCTATTACAGCTTTCTTTTTATTGGTTGTAGCAAGAAACCCACTAGCCTTCTTACAGGTGAAGGCTAGCTCACCTATGACTCAAGTATTTTACAGGGAAGATTTGACTAACCTCTTTACACCTTGAAGGTGGTGTGAAAACCCAAACAAAGGGAGGATGAGAGAAAGAAGGGTTTGAATGCTCAAACTCAAAATAATGCTCAAAATGATAAAACAATAAAAACAGTAAATAGGAGAAGTCTTGGGCGCCAATGGATTGATTGGTGATGATGAAGAGCGCTCCCAAGCTTCTATGGTGGTGCTCCTTGGTTGTGGAAGTGAGTTGGAGCAGGTGGGGATCCTTGAAGGAATGCGCCGGAGGTTCGCGAAATGATCGAAAAATGTTCCCGTGGGCTACGATATTTTTCCGGGGCTTCCTAGTCCTCTATTTATAGGAGAGGAACACCCAAATGGCCGTTGGGGGTCTTCGGAGCCGTTGGAGAGGCCTTCGGAGCCGTTCGGAGTCAAAAGTACAAGTCTGGTCAAAGCCCAACGGCTAGTTTTACTGGGCACACCGGCTGGCCGGTGGTGTCTCACCAGCTGGCCGGTGGTCCACCGGCTGGCCGGTCCTGAGCCACCGGCTGGCCGATGCTCCCGACAGAGAGCAAGCTCTCTGCCCAGGTTCTACCGGCTGGGCGGTGGTCAGCCACTGGCTGGCTGGTGACACTACCGGCTGGCCGGGGAGCTCACACCGGCTGACCGGTGGATCTGGACAGAAACCATTGCTACTGCCAGAGACCATCGGCTGGCCGGTGGGAATCCACCGGTTGGCCGGTAGACTCAGAGAGTCTACATTCAGTCCTTCTTGGCCCAACTCCTTGGAAACCTTTTGCCTATCAACAAAAACACTTGAAAATAAGTTAGAACAAAATAAGAGTGATTGTGATCATTAAAATCCAAGAGAGAGGGGTACAACACATATGTCTATCTATGGTGAGGTTAATTGCATACAATTCCAAAAATGAACTTATACTTCATATATCATACCACATAATAAAATAAAACTAGTTTCTACTAACCAGGGACTTCCTGTAGGCCAGAGGTAGGCGATAAAGGCCAGTCGCACTTGGGTTGTGGGTTCGATTACCACAACCTTGTCCGACGCGATGGGCTATCGCCCGTCCTGTAGGTTGTCCTTTTTCTAAAGCTGTATTATTATAACATCCCATCAATAATATCAAAAAAAGTTCTATCCTAACTTATTTCCAACATAATCCATTCCAATATTTAGGATTATCTAAAATACTTCGGTCCAAGCTCATAGTATAAAGAAAATTATTACTTGAAATGTGACATAATAATCATGTGAATGCCATCATTTATCCCCCATATATCATAAGATATATCTTTTTGGTCAAATTACAAACATGTGAATAACTTAGTCATGTATTCTCTTGAAGAATGAATACCCATTAATTGACCCATAATGAAAACATGAATGCAGACAAAAGTTAACTCTTTCCACATACCAAAATCCAAAAATTCTATATACTCAAACCATGATATAACCTTCTCTTTATATGAGTCATGAGTTCATGAATACGGTTAAACATTTCATTTTATCGTTTTCCTTTCATTATGAGCATATCCTCTTTTTTCAAAAAATATGTCAATCACATTCTATGGTTACCAGTACGATTGAAGACCACAATAGAACAATACATAAATATTCCTATATACAACATTATTTTGGAATCCCATTACATAAACACTTAATCATTCCACCACATCGTTGTCATATTCAACATTGCAAATAGTGATTGCATGTGACATCCCTTTGTCCTTTTCCTTAAGTGGTTGCTCATGTTGATCATCACTAACCCTTGGATTAGGGCATTTATTAGAATAATGACCCATTTCCTTGCACATGAAGCATCGAAGAGTTGGTGGTGCATTCTCTGCAGTCATTTATTTATTCATATCATTAGAAACCCTTTTTCCATTACATCGACACTCAGCTTCTCGATGACCATCTTTTCCACACTTAAAATATTTTGTAGTCCCTTTAAGACAATCTCCACCATGCTTCTTTCCACACTTTTAGCATAAGGAAACATTCATCTTCTTTTCACCATTGTTCTGAGATTTCTCCTTGAACTCCATCTTTCGATTCTTGTCAAAACTATGAGATGGGTAAGTAACACAAACTTCCATTTCTACCTTGATAGCACGAAGCACAATTTCTTCATAGCTACTGAAGTCTCTTATAGCTAATTCCCTTCAAAGATTTGGTTTTAATCCACTGAAGAATCGATCAACTTTACTTTCATGTTGGATGATAAATCCAGATTCCTACCTTGCAAGCCGTGTAAAATTAGCTTCGTATATACCAAGAGATTCATCATCCTTTTGCATTTGTTCAATAAACTCCTTCTCCATCGTTGTTCGAAGAATATAAGGGAAGTACTTATTGAAAAATATGTTCTCGAACTCGTCCCATTACATGGGCTCAATTTCATCTCTTGGCCTCGAATTCTTGATAATATTCCACCATTGATCAGCATCTCCTTCCAAACCATACACTGCTAAGATTAATTTATCATGTTCAAAACATTGAAGAACTGAAAATATCTTTTCAGTAGTACTGATCCATTGTTCAGCAACAAGTGAATCAGAAGACCCACTGAATGAAGGTGGGCGTTGCCTCATGAAGGAATCAATAGAATATTGTTCCCTTCTCTGCTCATTTGGAAGTCCAGAATGATTCATAGCTTGTGTAAGTATAGTAATAAGATTTTTCACTCCATCTCCCATAACATTTGTTTGTTCAAGAGGACAATCATTGCATTGTCCATTACATTGATCAACATGGTTCCTTCGTGTTCCAGCCATCATCTAAAACCCAAAAAGAATAGTGTGAGAGGTAAAAATCATAATAAAGGGGTAGTAACTTCAATATCTAACATCTTTGGTTTAATCTAATATCGTTACCATAGTTATTGAACTATATCCTATACGTATAGTTATCCTTAGGGACATCCCTAGACATACCTTAGAAATATATCTACAGATATCACTAAAGTTCTTGCATCCTAGTTTCCAAAGGCTGACTAAACCTTTCCTCTGATACCAACTGTAGAGACCCTAAGCATAACTTACATGGACATTACATTAATTTTGTGGAATACTTAGTAGATAACAAAAACACAGAAACACAAGGACCGTAATAGTTCAGTGTCTTTGGAAACTCGGAATATAATCTTCTAATCGTGGTGAAAGATCTTCAACATCTCCCATAAATATCTTCCCCTTTTTTCTTACCTAAAAACATTCTTTATATCCTGGGGAAAAGAAAACATAAAAGGGTGAGCTCAAATTCTCAGTAAGGGTAAACAAAAGAAATATCTATCACATCATATTCATAAGAACATAACATTTTAGAAATCTTAACCTGTAAAAGAGATCATAATATCATAACATGGGATAAATCATAGTAGTGAAATGTAATCCCAATAATCATAACTTAAAACATGAAACTTTGTAGAATACACACATAATTATATAGAATCATTTTTTATTAGTCAATACTCATTGCGAATACTATCTCAGTGGACAAAGTCCATTTCGGAACCGAGTTCACTCCTCGTTTCAGTCCTGTTTCACTAAACCGGTTTAACTTGCCGTTCCAGCCATGTCTATCTCATGAGATATAAAATCATTACCCAATGCATTGGAGGGAAATATAGGTCCCACCCATCTCATAATTATACAATTCTTATATGTGCCACAAAATCATAAATCATCCATCATTGCATAACCCATTTAATAAAAATGGGATTCATAAATATCATGACATCATAAAACAATTCATATAAGATAAAGAAATTCATAAAAATAATTCCATCACAACATAATAAAATCCATGTAATAATAGGGATGGAAACAAAACCCTATATTATCTTAGATGGAAAATAATTTTGATAAAACACTTGAACTCCATTCTTGAAGAAAATATCCTTTCAAAAACATTTTCTTTTCATAACATGTCATACAATATTAAACTAAAAGAATTTGATAAAAAATAAACTTGAAAACTTGTAAAGGAAGATTCTTGAAAATAATGTTTGAAAAATCCATTCATTCTGTATTAGTTAAAATAACATTCTTCTCATACTTTTGTCGGAAAAGTCAAAAAGTACCTCGTACGAAAAAACGATAAAAGATTCCTTTCATATCTTTTACTAAAAACTCACCGAAGGGTATAATTGTATTTAAAAAATTGTAGGTGTATGGAAATAATATTACTTATTGAGGAAACATGGATGTGGATGATAAAATACACCCTAGTAAATTCCAAAGTATAAACAATCTCGGATAAAAATGAGATTGTGATATTTCCCTTACCTTAAGTATGATTTGCTTCATAAGTATCCAAAACTCCTTTATAATGATTTAAATAATGTCATTGACTTATTCAAGAATCATATTAATTGTTATTATATCATATATGTTTCAGTTATGACTTTATATTACCTGTTCTTTTGTAAATTCCATGTTAATGCAGCGTTTTGGGTAAAATCATTTCATTTATTGTATGTGTTTCGACTTTTAGTTCTTGATATTATTACTTATATCCTGATTTACATAAATTCATAATTTAAAACATTATTTAAATATATTCATCATCTACATATATATATTACAGGTCGATAAAATGAATGAAATACACCGTTCATGGAGACGGTAGGCCGTACGTATGCATGAACGCTGTTTTTGTTTCCTTATTGAATTGAATGAAACTAAATAGAAGACATACATACATATATATATATAAATAAATCTAGTAGCATTATTATTTCATATATTTCATTATTATTCATTAAATAAACTTTATGATCATTCATGTATGGTTAACATGGAGAATGAATCTTATCGCGTCGTGGAGACGGAAATCCGTACGTACGCACGAGCGATGATATCATTTCCATAATCATTGAATTTAATTGGAGTGGATGATACAATATATAAGAATCAGTATGATGTTATAATAACTATTTATAGTTATTATTTACACCATTATACCCATCCAAGTAAGTTGGTGTTGGAAAAAAAGATTACACCACGGCGTGGAGACGGTATTCTGTACGTACGCACGCGCGGTGATTTCATTTTACGTAAGATCGATAGATGGTGAAATGTGGTTGTTTCATACATATAATATAATATCAGTATATTATTGATACTGATGTTATTACTTCATAATGAAAAAATCTAAGAAGAATAAGTGGAAGAAGAAATAATGTTGAAAGAATTGGTAACGAACATTACCTCTTCTTTGAAGCGCCTCTTTGGAGATATCCTTTTAGGACACTAAAATTGGTCTTTGAGGAAGACCCGAACCTCTAGGATGTTTCTAGGGAAGTGCAGAAGATAATTTAGCAGGGTTTGGCCGAGCTTGAAGGCTCAAAGTGGTGTGGGGAAGAGAGGGAGTGGGTGCCCTTTTATAAGGGAGGAGAGAGATACATTTGGAATAACAAAAAATATTATTTTTTTATAAATCCAAATTCGGTTTTAAATAGCTCCAAATTGATTTATTTAGAAAATAAGGTGGGGATGGGTCGAACCCCTCTCATCCAATAGAATTTAGACAAGTTTAGATTCCTATTTCAACTTTATAATTTATATTTAACTTTAAGTTAGATAATTTTACTTTTACCGTGTCTTTTTCTGTTCTTACACTATAAGGTTTATAAACTTACTATAACAAGACAAACGAACCCCAAGTTGTTTATTATTAATATATATAACCTTATATAAGTCATTTGGACGAACCATTTATTTTTAGGAATAAAATATCTATTAATATTATAATATTTGTTTTAAAAACTATTTTATGTCAATTTTGACACTATTTAGTAATTAATTTTTCTGAAAATCATAACAGACTGATTAGTTCGAAAAACGTTATTTATATCAATACTAACATGTCATAATAACCTATAAAATTAATGGAATTCATAAAAAGTATAAAATTGCATTTATTTTTGTATTTATAACATCAATCATGTCAATATTGCATTAATAAGATAATTACTGCATCATCTTTGTGTTATAAATAAATTAAAATATATAATGTCTAAAAATTACAAATAAAATACCATTATATAGGAAATATTTTTAGTTTTCTAATGAATATTTATAGTCGAATTTATATTATGTATAACCCTATATTAAAAATGATATACTTATTAAACTTTGATTTTAACTATTTTAACCCTGCTTTAAATAAATTAATAATAAATGTCCTAATCTAATCCAAGTGGGCCTAAATGGTCATATTTTATTTCTAAGGTTGTTTTTGGTCGAATTACACTTATCCAATAGAATTAGGACATGTGTTAGGGTAATAATAATATCATTTTTACCCTTAATTACCCTATTTACTTTTAACCGTGGTAAAGAAAGTAAAAAGTTACTATTCACCAAAAATTATTTTCATCTCATTGAACCACATTTTACTTACTGACATCAACCGTGTCTCTCGGATTTTTGAAATTCCACTCACAGAAGTGGTAAAATTATATTTTATGAAAAATTCATTTTTTTATCTACCACTTAGTGGTTGCACTATTCATCAAAAAATGAAAGTTTCCAGAAAATACCAAAAATTAGGCAAAAGCTATATTTGATATTATGAATTAAAAAATGATGTCTATTTTACCAAATTCAAAACATATCAGTTGCACTAATTAATTTAAAAATTAATTCCCATCGTCAAAACAAATAGCGTGTTCTTAAGAGATAAAGACTACCAAAAGATTGACATTTGTTTATGTCTGGTTTAAATGTGAAATTACATCCAATGACCAAAATTGTATTAAATTGTAAAAATATATTTTAAATATACTTTAAAACCACTCAAATTAATAATTTATCACTATTAATTATTTCGATTAAAAAGGTTGTTTTTAATTAAAATTTAGTAATTTTCACTATTCATCAGAAAATTAAAGTTATCCGAAAAGTACCAAAATTTCACCCTAAGGTAATTTCGATATTCCAAATCCAAAAATGAAGTCCATTTTGAAAAATAAATTTACAAAATTTCAAAAAGTGGGTATCACTATTCATAATGGCTAATTTTAATAATATTTCAATACAATATCATGGTTTAGCGAAACTCAGTATTGCGTACAACACACGCTATCGCGGAAGGTCGTGCTTGCGTGAAATGAAAGGCAAGTCAATTATGCGTGTTGTGCAAGGTAATTTGGTGTAGCATACAACACAAGACATTAATGAAATTAAAAAGAATATTTTTCATAAAATCTCAGGGTGTTACACTGATAACATGGGAGAAATTATTGATCCACCAAGAAATGATGGAAGCTTGAATTGAGATGTTTTTATTTCATCTACTGAACTTCAAAAAGCCTCTACATCATAAAATAGAAAAGAAGAAATTGTAGCAATGTTATAGGAAGACAAAGATGTTGATTCTCAATCCATCAGTCTTTCATTACCTTAGACATACCCTTCATCATCAGTAGGGTCAAAAATGGTGGCTTCTTATTCTAGATGTTCAAATACTTACTCATCCCCTAACATTGGGAGTTTTACCTTGTCGTCTACCATGAAAATAGAAATAGAAGAAGTGGCACATAATGAAGATGAAGAGGAAGATCTCAGGGATGCTCCACTAGCATTTGAATAAGGTGTTTCTACCATAATTGATGAACTCAGAGAAATAAATCTGTATACAGGAGAAGATCGACGCCCGACCTTAATTAGTGTGACCATGACCTCTGAAGAATAGGAGGTGCATACATCCTTTCTAGTGAAAAATCAAGATATGTTTTTTGAAATTATATGGAAAAGTCGGGTCTTAATCCTAATGTATCCACCCATCATTTGGGTTTTCTAGAAGAAAATTTTGGGTTCTAGAAAGCATCATGGAGAACACCCCCAAGTCACATCTCTAAAATTATAGTTGATGTTGATAAGCTTATAAAGGAAAAAATTTTCCTGGAAGTTTTGTATCCTAAATGGATGGCCAATATTGCCCTAGTGAAAAGGAAGAACATGAAAATTAGAGTCCGCACTGATTTCATAGATCTTAACTGACATTGTTCTAAAGATCATTTTCCTGTCCTAATTATAGAACATCTAATTGATGTAATGATAGGCTATGAAGCTTATTCATTCATGTATGGATATTCTAGGTATAATAAAATTTGAATGGCCAGGGTGGATGAATAATCTACACCCTTTAGAGCTCCTCAAGGTTTGTTTTTCTATCAGGTAATGCCCATTGGCTTAAAGAATATAGGTGCGACATACCAACGTGCCATGCACCATATCTTCAAACCCCTGTTAGGTAAATTGGTTAAATGTTATGAGGATGATTTGGTAGTCAAATACAAATAACTGTACAATCAATAGGCTTATTTGGAAACAATATTTTGCAAACATCGGCAACATAATTTGAAGATGAACCCCTTAAAATGTGCTTTTGGTGTAACCTCAGGAAAATTCCTTGTATTCATTGTACTCCATCGTGGTATAGATGTTGATACCGAGAAAAAAAAATCAATCCTTGGTGTGTGAACTCCTCAAGATTTGAATTAATTGACAGGAATACAAGGACACTTGGCCTATATTTGGCACTTTATCACCAATTTAGCATAAAATTGTTTACCATTCACCCGATTAATGAAGACGAGAGTCACATATTAATGGACTGAAGATTTCCAAGAAGCATCTAATATACTTGATAAATCTCTCATGAGTCCACCAGTATTGATGTAACCTTTTGATGGAAGACCACTCATTCTCTACGTGACAGCTTTAGAGCGATCACTAGGTTCCTTCCTCCCCCATAATAATGATGCTGGAAATGAATAAAGCCTTTATTATCTCTGTCGCACTATACATGATGTGGAAACACGGTATTCAAGTATTGAGAAGTGCTGCCTTGCATTAATATTTTTTATTCATCAATTGATACATTACCTAAAACATCATGAGGTCTAATTGGTATCTCGTAATAACCCACTCAAATTTATCCACATTCATCTTATTCTTACAGGACGTCTAGCATGGTGGGAGGTTATTTTACAACAGTTTTATATTGTGTTTTTTCCTCAAAAGGCAATAAAGTTCCAACCACTGGCTGATTTCCTTGTTGAGAATCCATCTGCGGATGATACATAGATTAATATTGAACATCCTGATGAAGAGGACTTCACTATTCAAGATAATTACCCACATGGAAAATGTATTTTTATGGTGCTTCTAGAAGTCTAATAGGGAAGTGACTGGAAAATCCTAAACTCAACAAGGTTAGATTAGGAATAGTAATTATTTCCCTAGAAAAGGAACTATTTCCCAATTCTTTCTTATTATCGTAAGGTGGTACAAACAATGAAGAAAAATATAAAACTCTCAACATAGGATTCTAATTGGACCTTCAGCTGAAAATGGATCATTTAAAAGTAAAAGGTGATTCCGAATTGGTAATCAAACAAGTCAATAGGGAAAACTCTATCAGAAAAGAAGAGTTAATCCCTTTATCTAAATACATCAGAGAGTTAATAGATGAATTTCACTCAGATCCGACACTGTCCTATGTCCCGCGATCATAAAATGGTCAACCAAATGCACTGGCTAATGCAGCTACAACCTTGGCATATCCAAATCGGGATGAGGCAGGTATCAGTATAACCCATTGTTGTGTGGTGTTTACTTTTGTTCAAACCAGAATGGAGGAAATTAATGAATGTTTCTATGTGTATGAACCATAAGGTCATACTATGATTTGGGGAATATCCATAACGGAATATCATCAAAATGGGGTACTTCCACCAAATAGGGATTAGAAGAAGTAGATTCGGCGACCAGTGGATTATTTAAAATTTTATGATGGTATAAACAACCAAAAGATCCTTTACAAGCGAGGATTTAATGAAATTATCTTCACATGTGTTGATGGAGAAGAGGCGACGACTATCATGAAAGAAGTTCATTAATGATAATATGGTGCCCACCAATCTGGGCACAGACTCTCTGAACAGATCTGATGGCTTAGATACTTTTGGCCTTCAATAACACAGGATTTTACAAACATCAAAAAAATATTTCATCCATGTCAAGGGCATGCCAACTTAATTCATCAACCCCCAGAGTTTCTATATATAGCTAAATACTCTTTTCCATTTTACACATGGGGAATGGATGTAGTAGAGACTTATCCTCCATCCACGACTAAGCATTTCCAGTATATTCTCACTGTTACTGATTTCTTCTCTAAGTGGGATGAGGAAATAACTCTCAATGAATTTAGATCCAAAATAATCATTAGTTTTGTCAAAACTAATATCATCCCAATATTTGGCATCTCTCATAATATTTTTATGTAAAATGGTACCAATTTATTCTACTGAATTAATAAAGTTATATCTGGAATATAATATCAAATCCAACAATTCATCTCATTATCATGCAGAGGCCAATTGATAGATGGATGATTTAAAAAAACCTATAAAATATTCTCCTTATGATTGAGAATATAGATAAGAAATAATGGCCTAATACACTTTTGAATGATTTGTGGTTTTATCAGACATCTACTCATACTTCTACTAATGAAACACCTTATTCAATGATATATGGAACAGAAGTAGTTTTTCCAATTGAAATAAAATTTCCTTTACATAGAGTTGTAATCTGTGATCAATTATCTACAGATGAAAGGTATCAGAAATGGTTCAATGAGTTGGAACCATTATATGAGAAAAGTTTTCACACATTTCATAATTTAAAAGTCTATTATAATATAATTGCGCGATATTTTAACAATAAAGTTCACCTTCATTCATTCCTTTAAAGAGAATTGGTATTGGTCCTTAGGACTCCAATGATACAAGGAAAGAAACCTCAAAGACATTAGAAAAAGTGGGAAGGACCTTATTCTATACATAAGGATTATTCAAGTGGAGCCTATTCTTTAATCTCAATGGATGAAGAGTTCATTACATCTCCTTCCAATGTGAGATTGTTGAATAAATACATTGTGTAATTATACCCATTAGTCCTCACTGAAATACTTTAAACTGCACAGTACAATGTCCTTGTTGCAAGACATAAAACTGCATAGCCCCCATGTCCATTGTTGAAAGATATTAAAATGTATAACAACCATTAACATCCATGTTGCATGATGTTAAAGTGTGTAGTATCTTCGTCCTTGTTACATGATATTAAATTGCATGACATCATATGTACAAATAATATTTTCTCTATTTAACATTAGATGATTCCATAGGAAAACTTCATTGACATCATCAGTACTCCTTCGTAGTACATGGGTCCCTATTTTTCCTATGTCAGAGTTAGATCTGCATGGAGACCATGTTTCAAGAACAATATATGGCATGATTATCATTTTAAAGGACATTGGTAGAGACGCATGAATCACAAATTCTGGGCCTAGCCACAATCAAAAAAATTTCTTATATTCTTTACTCCCCCTATATATGAATTAGATCTATTCAGAGTGTTTACATACGATATACGATTTGGGCCTTATACAATCTTATGTCTTAAGATTTTTTGTTCTCTCCGAATGTATCAAAAGCCCCCATTCCTCATGTCAAACGTAGCGTGAAGAATGATTGTTTCAAAAACTACGTATGGATTGATTCTTATCTATATTGAGATATGTAGAGACACATAGATCTCTAATATTGGCCCTAACCACATGATAAAAAAACCCCTTTATTTCTTTTATATAAATTCAAATCTACATAGGTAATGTTTTAACAACTATGTATGACTTGTTTTTTCCCCAGAAAGACATATAGTGACCCGTGTATTTTATCCCTAAATCCAATTAAAATATTTATTTCATTTCGTATAGCTTCATTTTCACCCTTACCACATGAATTTACACTAATTAAAAATCTAATACCCATATTCTTCATTTGCATCACCTTTGCATTGTAAAAGAAGCCCTTACTGCTCCTTATTTCTCACACCAAGCATAGCTCATGTGGGATTAGGAATTATGTAAATGAATTCTTTATATATGGTGTTTTAATTTCATATGGGGTTAATTATTTTCTTATTTCATGAATCAAAACTGTGCATTACCATATTCATTCAAAGGAAACAAAAAAAGACCCCATTTTACATATGAGTCAGATCTATTTTAAGGACATCAAATTTTTGGAGAATATTGATTCAAATATTTATAATATACATTGATCATAACCCCCTTCCATATATCACACTCTTAATCTTAATTTTTTATTTCATGTTTTCATAATCATTCTTATGGTTTCTGGTGACTAGGTATTGAAAATCTGAGAGCTCTTTTGTCTGACTATGCCGCACGTGCCAATAGGCGGCCTTGCATAAGTTTCCTGCATAATAGGCCTGTAAGTCAAAAGATTACACTATTTGGATATGCAGCATATTCCCCAGTTGGACCTGCATAACACATCCCCAATAATGGGTTTTCAAATAATTGTAAATTCGTTCTAGGATATGGTATCTTTGTCCCCAATAATATTTGATGAGAATTTACAAGAATCTGTATTTTAAAACATTAATTCAAGCATACTTTTCCTATTATCATTCTCACAGTCTGAAAGTCTTCAAGACCATGGTTTACACATTTCCCCCATCATGTGTTCGGTAGACTATGAAATAATCTTGAAATCACTTCTCCACATGTTATATTTTGTATCCATTTCTAGTCCTAGTTGTATGACCTAAAACTATAGACACCATATCTTTTATATTTGGGTCAGACCTTTGTGAAAGTTCTATTCCTCTGATTCTATGGATATCTTTATTAGAAATACCATTTCCTAATTTAGGTACCTTCTTCCATAAAACAAACTCTATGCTTTGGAAAATATGAATTGTCATAAACATTCTTCAACTTTTAAGAAAAGAACGTCAAATTTCTGAGAGAACTTTTTCCTGACTATGCAGCACGTGCCCTTAGGCGGCCATGCATAAGTTTCCTACATAAGAGACTAGTTAGTAAAAAAGTGACACTATTTGGCTATGCACCATCTTCCCCAATTGGCCCTATATAATAAAACCCTTATAACGGGTTTGTAAAGTAAGGGTAGCTTCATTCTTAGAAATGGATTTCTCTAATGCTTCTAGACATTTTCTCATACCCTTCCTCGGTTTTAGAAATTCTTAAATCACAGTTTACAATTTTTTATTTCATACCTGAATATGATAGTATATTTCCAAAACAAATTATCAAGAAATTGGTAGAGTTTCATACTTTTGGTTAGAGCTAAATACCTTAAATTAAAGCCACACCATGTCCTCACTACATTACTTAAAACTACATAGTACCAATATCCTCACTTCACACCATAAAACTGCACAATACTAATGACCTCACTGCAAGACATAAAACTGGAAAGTACCAATGTCCTCACAGCATGACTTAAAACTGCACAGTACAAATATCTTCACTGCATGACTTAAAACTGCATTGTAAAATTTCCTCACTACGTGACATAAAACTACATATTATGATATCAGAAATCTCACCAATTTTCATAATTTTTTTATCCATTTCCCATAGAACAGAATTTTATAGAAATGGATTTCCTATTCATGATATATATAAATATAAAATATCTCTTTCATTCATAAAATTAATTTCCTTGACAAAACCACCCATTGTGGTCTTGGGTAACCCAAATCATATTTCCCCTATCTATCAATAGAAAAATGTTAAATTCCTAAATATCTTTTTTCTTGGACTATGCAGCACATTCCCATAGGTTTCCTTGTAGATTTTTCTTACATAACATGAATTTCAGTAAAAAGATGCCACTATTTGGCTATGTAGCATATGCCCCATGCATATTATAGATATGATAATAGGTTTCTCAAATAATGGTAGCTTTGTTCCAGAAAAAATACACACATTATGTTGATACATGATTTAAATTTGGTATCCATAAAAAAATCATGGACCAAGATTCCCCTTGGAAATGTTTAAATAATATTAAAGAAATTCTTAGCCTCTTGTTTTTGGTCAAGATTTAATTCAAATTTTATGTCCAAAGTTATTTCGACCCAAAATATTAGCCCTTTATAGTTCAACATGCATGACTCAAAACTACCAAACAATAAAAGACTTGGAACTCATTTGATTGAGAACCCATGAAGGGAACTCTGAATAAACGTTGAGTCCCAACTCACAAAACATACGTTTTTGTATGATTTAGGGAATGTTGAGAAAAAAAAATTCAAAAGACACAATGTATTTAGGGTTTTCCATTTGGCCCTAGCAATAGTCAAACTATGCTCCCAATGACATATGGCTTAGAAAAAAAATTGTGGATGCTTCTAAAACTGACTTAGCTCCAAATGCAATAACATGATTCCAAAATGCATCAAAGTGCCTTACGTTTACCTTCGAAAAATATTCCTTTCATTCTGAATGAATAAAATTCTAAGGGGGGATTCTGTGGACACCGTGAAATGTGTTACATGCACATTTATATAGAGTGAAGATATGATTCACACATAGAAAAACAATAATTGTTATGTATGGGTAAAGGTGTTTTCACCAAGAAGGAAGAAGGTACATACTGCATTTCTATATTCCAAAATACCACTCCATATCCAATGGATAAGTGGAATGATTTCCTATCTAGAAGTATGTGGTAAATTTCCAAGATCAATGACAAAATGGTGTTGAAACATTAAATTCAATTTTAGAGTTTCATCTGATAAGACTTTCTATATTTACCATATCAAGAAGTGTAGATCGCTTCATGACATTCGATTTGAATGGTAATAGAGCCCAAACAGTCATATGAATCAAATATTATGGAACCTGGAAGGGAGATAAAATTTCACTAAGGGGCATATGTGGAGGACCTACATAGAGGACCTATGCAGAGGACCTGCATGGAGGACTTGTGCTGAAGAGTAATTTTTAAACTCCTACGTGATGGACTTATGCAGAGGACTTATGTGGAGGACCTACACGGAGGACTAGCCTGTACAACTTCTCTTCTACCAGGCCCTTCTGTGCCTATAAATAGAGCCATTGGGCTCCCCATTTCAGGACTGAAAACAAAGTGAAATACACTCTAAAGCTCTCATTCTATATCTCTTTCTCCAATATCTCACAAATTTTCTCAGTTAGTTATCTAAACTACAAAATAAGGGTTAATTAATTGGGATAGGCTTATTTTGACGTTAATCACATTCTTCAATCCTCATCCATACCTACGTGGTATATCTATGTTCCACACTTGCACGGACACCTACACGCTATACCTACTTGATAGGGAAACATGGGGTACCTACACGAAATACCTGTACAAGGTACCTACGCGACAAGTTCATGAACCATTTTTTCAATCCATTTATGGTAGGGTTTCTCCTTCTTTGGTTCTATTATCCGAAAGGGGATAAGTATAATCATCTATCAAAACCTCTTGAATTCTCATACCTTTGGGTAAGACACATCAGCGTGTCTCTAATTTGAGTTTTTATTTACACAGTCAGAGGTTTCACACATTTGTTTCACAATTGGGTTAGGATTCATGGTATGTTTGTGGATTCGTATATCCACAGTCACATGGAATTTTCTCTTAGAAATAGTGTTGGGAAATTTTTTGTTTGGGGTATGGTTGGTTACCAGCCTCTCCCTCCTAAAATAGGTGACCCGGAACATTAGGTCTTTGATAGGGAGGGTAAACATTACAATTAATATTCCGCACAAGTATTGGAGAAGTCTCACTCCATTACTGGAACCAATTTCAGGGCATCCATCCTTGTATAATCCCTTAACTATCACCACTTCTTCCTCCCATTTGGACCCTTTCCCAATGTGAATAGAATAGAGGGAGGGCTCATCGACCCACCCTCATCCACCGTCACCTCTCCCTCTTTAACGGTCTATGTTCCCTCTTCCATAATCATGGAGAAAAAATTTTGAAGTGTGAAGTGTTATTGTTGAATCTTTCATATCCTCTTTTTCCTCACACCATGCATGACTCACGGGGGCTTAGAGATATGTGATGGTTGCAACATATGCAGAAACACTTGCTAAAGGATCAACGAGAACTCTGATTCTTGTTCAAATAGGGATACGTAGGAATATCTTTCAAGTCCTGAGCTCATTGGATATCCTACATAGGAATCCAACCGTAATTCCCCCAATTTGGGCATACTCCTTGAGAAATAATCCCAATATTCAATCCTCAAATCATCAAGGCATCCTTTTTCAAAAATA
Organism: Viscum album; assembly: GCA_963277665.1. Lineage (NCBI taxonomy): Eukaryota > Viridiplantae > Streptophyta > Magnoliopsida > Santalales > Viscaceae > Viscum > Viscum album. The sequence continues at coordinate 106,314 of CAUJRU010001253.1, read as the reverse complement.
AGGGCCCAAATCATTTCTCTCAGAGGACCACATTCTCCTATGAGACTTTTTGAACTATGTGGGCATTGATTCCCATCAATATGGGATACGTAGGAAACCTCCTTGAGGTTCAAACCCACCATTTCAAATCAACCCATTATTTTTGGGCCATATTCCCAATAGGGTATGATCCTACTTGGACACTAAACTCTTTTCCATGTTCATTGGGTTGGTTCAGCATAAGTACTATGCTATGTTTCAACTAAGCACCTTCCGCTTAGAGGTCCTTATCACATGACCTTAAAAGGTATGATGTGTCTTATTAAGAGACACCGAACTATGAGGGTTCTGATTCCTCTCAAAAGGACATATAGTTACATAATATGATGAGCATGATCCCAATATTAATACAAACCTCCATCTCCCTAGATGATAATAAATTCCAGAGTGCCCCACTAAGTTGCTTAAAAACCATTTTCATCATAACGGTGATTAACAAATCTCTAATCGGCATATTAGAGGATAACATTGATGGAAATCCTTGAATACATACATATATTCCATTGATGAAGAACATTGAACACCTACTGATGATTTTATATATTACACATGTTAATTAGTGATTGTAAATTCCAAGGGATACTTATGATATACTTGGTGAATTAATAAGGATTCATGAAAATATATTAATTTTACAAAGAGAGTCCCAGAATAGACAATAATTCCCCCCAAAATGGCATGATGAGTCCGACCACCCATCCTCTCGACAATTGCACATTCTTATGTATTGTAAAATTCAAAACATAACGAATTACTGCCTTTGGAAAGCAGGTACTCTTTGGATAATGAACTATTGGACGTTTCTGGTTCCATGAATAAATCCAATGAAAACTTCCTGGAGATAGTGATTCTTAAATCTATAACACACATTATAAGGAAATATGAAACACGAAATATTCATTTCCACATTGTATCATATATTAGAATAAATACTCTCTATGAGATAATTTATATCCAATTTTACATCAAGATGTAGAGTCCTATTATATTGTCTAATAAGTATTTTTATGACCCATACAATCTCTCTATGAAGTAATGAGTAGACATACACATTACTATTGATTGTACTCACCACATTTTATGTCTTTTCATCCATATTTTACAATTTATGCACATTATTATAATTCAGTTGTTATAAATCATCAACCAGATTTATTGATGGTTCAAATTCCACAAATGGCCAAAGATAGAGATTCAGAGTGATGCAAATTAACATTGAGGTGTTGTACAACCCATATTCCAAAAATATGTGCACATGGGGTCACTTGTGTGGTAGTGGTGGTTGTTTGGTGATAATAAAACAAGGAATGATTCAGTTTTATAAGTAAATCTTTCATTTCATTAACCAATACAATCTGATGATTAATTGATAGATTATTTTTAAAAGATTATTTTTTTCTCAATTTCACTGTTTAAAAAATGTAATCATTTTTTCTCTCAAGGTTATACACATTATATATAATTTTCGATTGAAAATAAAATAATCTAGTTTTGTTGTATATTAATATTTTTTTATCAGGCTACATAATATAGCGGTGAACTTAGATTTAAATATGATCATAATTTTATTTATCATGACATCCATGGGTGGTATATCATTGAACGATTGATAGTTTATTTATTTTTTGTATTATGTAAAGACATGAACATTATTTCTATTGATGGGAGTTAATTCCCCATGACTCTAATTAAATATTTGGAAAATATCCAGGAGTAATTAGATGTATACAATATATTTAGTTACTGATGAATGTAATTGGAATTTTTTTTATAAGAATGTTGTATACTGTTGAATTCAATGTGGTCATGTATAATCAGTTTATAGAAATTCATAAGACTCTTAATTTTTTAGGGGAGGATAGTTCCTCTTTGATGAGGGACATTATAGTATGAATCGACACCATGTATGAGAGTAAGTGTTTAATTATTTCAATTTATCTGAGGAGGACCCTCTAAAATATCTATTTCTAGAGGATATTCAATCCATTCTTTTAATCATGAAGGGTGATGACTGTTTTTTGGCATTGGATATTTTCATTAATAACACAATCCAAAAAAGGGATTACCATATGATGCTGGTCAATTATGTGGATTATCCATCTAGTAAAGGTAATTAATGATATTGATTTTAACTCATCACAACACTAGGAATCACTAAATCATCTTATTTCAATCATTTTAATGATGATAGTAGGACGAACTTACCAATAGTGTTTTATGTAAAAAAATATCCTTATCTTAGTCAGGCTTGGATATTATTGCTAACATGTTAGCTAGTGCATCCTCACAACCATTCTGTGATAGGGGGACAAGATTACTCAATGTATCAAAAGAGAATTTCATTTCAAATCTTCACAAATAGTAGTTGAGATCATACAAATATTTATTCTAAATAGTGTAATCACTATTTATCATTATAATTCCTTGTTATACAAGGAAAATCATGGACTGAGTAGTATCATGTGTAAAATCTATTCAACAAATAAAATTTAAACCAAAAATTCAAGAATTACACGTGGGTTTACAAAATCGAGAGTAAGTCACTCACAAAAAATCTAAATCAACCAACGGTTCATAGTACTGATGATCCTTGTATTACCACATAATGATCGTTTCCATTATCTCTCTCATGGACAATGATTCTGCAACATGATTTTAATCAATATATGTAAGTGAAAAAATGAAAAGAAAATGATTTACCAGTTTGATACAGTCAATCTCATGAGGAAACACTCTCCATGGTTCATTTTTAGTTCTTTATTTGAGATCTTGGAAAACAAGTTCATAATCTGACACAATCAATATTGTGTTGCAATTTTGGTGGACAACATTCTTGGTAACATAGATCATGGAACATGTTGATCCTTATAAGCAATTCCCTATCCAGTAAAGTGTTGACAATAAACATTCATAGAACCACAATGTGTACAGAACATGACTCCACATCAAAATCATCCTAGAATTCCATTAGTGGAACCATAATCATCAAACTTCGAACATGAGGAAATAGAAGTGTTATAGATAATGTATCTTTTCACTAGATGCTTCATGGTTTTTTCTGTAACACCATGAAGTCTCATGATATTTAGATGTGTAATTTTGTTATTAATTACACATACATACATCTTTTCCATGACCTTCATAGTGCTATGCATGGCCACAATATCCTCATTGTTGTATCAATACAATTTTTCAAAAAAAAAATTCATTCCTTGATTCCCAAATGGATATACATATAGAGGCTACAATAGTAAGGATGAGGTTCCCAATTTTCTAACCATGAAAAGACATCTTGATTTTTATAAGAATATCATCAATCAACCTACATGTACATGGGTCAATGCTGAGGTGCCATCCAAAATGTCTCCATATAATAATATAATTTTACACTGCACAAAGAGGTGTAGAATGGTTTCTTCATACCATAGACATATTTGAAATGCTAATACAATTTGATTTACAACCCTCTTCATATGGTAATGATTAGGAAAACTATTTTCCCATATTATCCATAAAATTAGGATTATTTAGATCTATATGAATTATAACATTATTGTCAATTTCCACGGTGATTGGAAATGGGATCTAGAACACTCTATCAGGTAGTCTTCCTTAACATTGAATTGTTCATTCCTATTGGGACAGAAAATCTGCGTAACAACATCCATAAAATTAAATGTATGAATTTCTTGTCCAATATGAATTGGAATAATATTTGAAAAATATATTTTGGACACAATCTCAACATTAAACATTTTCTCCCTATTTTAGGGGCATTTAGTGTGTTAAAGGGAATTTCCATCGGTGCATTGCTCCAAAAATTGAGAATTTAATGTCTGATTTCCATATATATTGAGTGTTGTATAATATTAGTGAAGAAGTAATTGATTGATGGAAACATCGATGATGCAATATATTATAGATCCCTATTCCACATCTTCCTTTTGAACTTTTTTGATAAGAAATAAATACATGTGTTATTATAATTTAGTAGGTTCCTAGTGAATTTATTGATAAGACCACAATTAATGATTATGTGATCTTTGATTTTATGTCCCCCCATTTCAATGCGTGTAATACATTCTTTCGAGGAAATAATTATAATATTCATTTCATGCATTTATCTTGTCCCTATGAAATTCCATATCATTAAAAAGTGGCCACTAATGATATCTCTCAGTAATCCACAGAGGTAAAAGGTGTACCAAAACATAGATGAGATAACTAAGTTGACTAGGAACACCCATCCAACCTGTGACATGGAAAAACACATACATCTATAGAACTAATTTTTTATGTATTAGCACATTCCCCCCAAGATAGTTACTTTTCACCATGTCCTAGAACAGTTGACCACCAATATAGTTGAAGTAGAGGTACTCCATTTTCCCCAGAATTACACTAGTGATTCTTCTTTGTTTCCAAATTTAAATTACCACACTAAAGTCAATAAATAATTTTTTCCAACTGATGGATTTTCCAACTAATTCTTCCTAGTGTGTAATGAGGGCCTCAATTTCATAGACAGTTGTCCTTGAGGATTCTTAAATATTGGTGATTCCATCCACATAGAAAATATGTGATGTGGTGATAGTTTGTTGTACACAATTATTATTTTACAATGAACAATATGAAAAATATTAGTGATGCATCTACTAATAGATTACTCAGTAATTATAAATCAAATTCATGAGATCATGTCTCATTATCTGATACCCCTGGTACATTGGAAATAAGAACTGGGGTTTATTTATTCGGATATATATCCTTAAATATCTCTGTATGTGGATTAATAATCAGGTAATGTCATATGGGAATATATATATTTTGATAAATACAATGATAATTCTCCATTTCAGAGTGTCAAAATCTTTAGAGATGTCAATTTTGTCGGAAATTATCCCATGATTTGTTTTAATTTTCATGATATTCACACTTTCTAATTTAGTAAATAATTATCATTGAATGTTCCTTCTTGGAATGAAACCAAACTTATTTGGTATAATGTTCTCCTTAATAATTCCATCTGTCCCAATAAAAAAATGTTACTAATGATTTTTGGAATATAGTTCCTGAAGGAAACAAGCCTAAAACCTTTTATTTAAATAATATTATCCAGAAATTTTATAATGGAAATAAAATTAGAGTTTAAAACAATATTTAAAGAATAATTTTTGATAAATACAATAATTTAATTGTTAATTTCATCCTAAAGAATATTGTAGTAGAATAGGTAGAATTTGTTGGTTAAACCATTCAGGCCATTTGTATTTCCCGTGTTGAGATAGGAAAGGGATTCTTTGACTTATAATTCATCGGGGACCATGATTACGGAATGATTTTTTGTATCTTGAATATATAGGATAATGTTTTAAATAATTTTTTGTGTATTGTACAATCCATCATTTGTGTAAAACCCATTAAAATATTAAACTATAGTATTGGATATTACACTCTCAAATGTGTGTAGATTCCCATTAAATTTGTTGGAATTAACACCACCCTTGACTCTCTTTCACATACATAGCATGTGAATGTTGTTTTTTTCCTGTCAACACATTTTCAGAAGTTAAAATTCAGATGGTTATAGTCTATCCTTTCTATATGCATCTATACCACAAATATATGTGCAAGATAGATCATCTCGACATAAGAATATTGGTTCTCAATATCTATATTTATTGTACATTAATATTAGGAACTATTATCTTTCCCTACATCATATTTCAATGTGAGAATAGATATTATGGAACCCTCTATAAGGAACACATATAGAATGAATGTCTTCTATGATATAATTTCTATTATGAATGGTCCGTGTAACAAATGTTTTTGGTTTCCAAATTATTCATGTAATTGTTCACCAAATAGAAAAGAGACTCCATTATTCAAAAACTTCTTGATGGAGATCCATTTTACAAATATATTAATTTATGAAATTATTTTTATATATGTGGAATCCCAAAGATCCCTCACATTATTTTGAGGTTTTTGGGAGGTGGAATTGTAAGCATCACAGTAATATTCTTGGGGTTGACCTCAATGACATGATATCATACCACAAAACTATGGAATTATTTTAATGTCAAAGAGAATTAGATTTTTATAAGATTTATCTTCATAATATGATACAGATAGGTACAAAATATTATTTGGAAGATAATAATCTTATCCCAATGATTTTAGGATAAAAAAAAGAAATTTTCAACATATCTGATGATACTTCATAGATATGGATAGCAGATATGATACAAAGAACATTTGAATATGGGACTATAATTCATTATAAGAATTATCCTGATTTTGTAAAAAATATATAGTTTTATCTCTAAAGGTGGTGTCATTCTGATATTTAGGGTCCATCTAGATATGATTTTAATTTTTATATCCATCAATAATTATAATGGTTTGGAATCTTTTATTCTAATCAATAAAAATTTTATAATCATAATGGTAAAATAATTAATTCAGAAATTTTGATTAGGATCCATAAGGTTGAGGTGGACTAGGATAATCATAGTCTATTTTATTAAACAAGGTGATTTTGTTTATCTATTTTGGTACTATATCTCTCAAATAAATGTTCCTTTGATATTCATATCAACATCAAACTCTACCTTGGATATATGTGAGGAACATCTTTTCATGGAGACCTATTTATGTTTATGATGATTAATGTAAGGCATATATGGTTGAGTTCAACAACATTATCTAACCCTAATATATATGTGTAATTACAATAAAACTTTAATTGGATATATTTCAAGAAGGATATTTCTCTATTTTTCTTCTAGAGTTCTTGTTATTAATATCATTATCAAGAGTGTCAAATTAGATATTGTTTTTCATAGTTTTTTCAGTATAATTGTATAGATAGGTCATCTTTCGATAGAGCCTGAGGATGTGAATTTTATAAAAAATAAATATAGAGAAGGTGATGGGAATTTAATAAGTGGGGACTTATGGATCACACTACAATTCATGTGAATTAATTTATTTATGAAGTTGTAATGTAGGATTTCAATCATTTTATGAAATTGGGACCACATTAGGAAATACACATTCTTATCATCCAAAATTTCATCATTGAAAAAGTATTTATGTTTAAATATTTATTTTTTAATGTTTTAATATAGATTTTTAAATGAATTCTCACTAGGATAACATATGGGGCACTCTCAATAACATAATTTTGATCATTGGTGACTACTAAAAATTGATTAATGGGTTTTGATGTGAGAAAAAAACTAATCTTGTCTTCCTTTCAATAATGTACTGTGATGAAACAATTTATATCATTTTTTGTTATTCACATGATAACAACATTCCTATTCTTTTGTTGTAATTATTAATTTTCTTATGTGAAGAAATGCAAGATATTACTCAATAAAGAGATAGATATTGAAATAGGAAACCATACCCAAATTGTCATACAGTCTAGTTTATAAAAAGAATCATGAAAACACATTAACAATTGATTAAGTGTCTAAACATATTAGGAAAAAATTATAGATCGATGGAAAATAGGAGAAAAACCTATAATTAAAATATCATTAAACTTATTACACCAAATTTCTAGAAAATGTTGTCATGTGACCAACGAAGTAAGTGGGATATTAATGGAAGGAATTATTCATAATATTTTTCTAGATAGATAAATTATTAAATAACATAATATTGAATTTAAATTAATTTTATAAATGTGGTGTTTAGTTATCTATCAAATAGAGGTGGTATTAGCTAACTAGGAGGCATGATTCTTGAGTTATGGCCAAATCCCGACATTTTGGTCCAATCTGCCATGCCTATAGTTTATTCACATCATGGGCCAATTTTGGTGATTTTATTCTTATAACCAATATTTTTTCATGTTGGTTGAATTCTATAAAAATGAGTATAGGATACTAAAATAATATTTTTTTCACATTTTAATGAGTTTATATAATAATATGGTAAAAATTTTTAAATGCAATCAAATTGGGATGTTGTGAAATTATAACATTTTATGTACTTTTTAACAAATTAATGAAAAATATTCAATTATAGAAAATGAAATTAATAATAGGATAAAAAACATTCAATAAATTTAATTCAAATTTATACATGTGATAGAATTTTATATATCACTTTTCAATCACACTGAGATATAAACCATTGTACTCCTATTCAATGTTTTTTATCCTAATCAAGTATCATTCATAAATAAAAGTGTGAAAATATCCAAAATACCTTTTAAAATAATTCTAAATTTTATTTTTATGAAATCATGTATCCTATCATACTTCTTCTCTTAGAATCAAATTTGTACCACTCTATTTGTTTAACCATTAAATATGACACATGATGAAACACACCAATGCTTTAAAAATAAATTTAATTCATGAATTACTAAGACATTTTAGAAAAAACTTTATTTAAGGAGATACTTATAAATTATCCAGAAAACATAATTTTTCCACTTTTATGTTTCTAATTTTGATAAAATGTCTTCTTTAATTGAGATCAGTAATTTATTTTCAGTATGATGGAACCAACATGATTTTTTGTGAATATTAACATTCGATTTTAAATATAAATATAAATAGAAGTATGACCCTATTGAATAGTTTATTTCATTTTTATTTTTTTGTCTTAAGGATTAAAGTTAATGAAATCTTGATTAATTTTTCAAGGTGATATAAAATGAGTTATTGTTTTAAAATTGTTAATTTTTTAATAAATTATGACTTTATTTTAAAATAAAGATAATCATGTTTGGAAAATTATTTTCAAACAATATTGTTCTTTATTGAAATATACCCATTGATAAATAATTTGGACGAATTTTTGGTATTTTTCTGAAATTTTTGAATTTTGAATGAATAGTTAAATACGGTAAAATGGCATTAAAAATTATCAGTTAAATACACTATTTTTGACATCATGACTGATGTAAGCCTCTTATCTAGAACTTATATTCTTTATTTAATATTTATATCACATGAATAATTATTATCTATAGTCTTTGATAATAATATTAATATAATGTTAAATGCCTCTTTTCCTATACTATAAATACCACCCTCATTCACATCTTTCTCTCACACCTCTCAAGCCATGAACATTGTATAATTTCAGTCAAATACCCTCCCCAAGGATCTTTTACATGTCCAAAACTTGATGGTCTCACCAAAATTTCAAAACCAAAGGACATAAAAATTATCACAAGAAGAAGAAATCAAGAGGTACGAATCCTCTTTCATTTTCGTGTTTTTTCTTTTCAATTCCTTCAATTTCTTATTCTCTCTTTCCCTACCCTTATCATGGTGTTTGTAAATATCTATAATAATATAAAATCCATATTTTATAATCTTCCAATAAAATAATCATCATCATATTCCTCTCCTCTTCATATTATTCTAAAAAATAAATAAAAACACCATTTGTGATGTGTTGTTTACCAAAATTGGGGATGATGTTCATTCAATTTCCATTACATCCATAAAAACTGATTATTAAACCATTTTAATGGGTGAAACAGAATATAATGTTTATTATGTAACCGATTATATGTTTTTAATGAACAACTACGTAAAAAATTAAATTATATATCGAAATAAGTTAATGAAAACTGAGGATCTGCCAAAAATGATGTAAACCAATATCATTAATGTTTTATCTGATGATTAATCACAATATATGAAAACAAAATGATTTATGGTATAATTTTAAATTACATAACAATATTAACACTATTTTATTAATAATTGGTAATATTATTTCCATAAGAAAAGAAAATAAAAACAAACCAGCCATGGATATCCTGAAAAGAACGCGCTAGAAACAACAGAAGGAACAAAATACTAATAATGAAAGTGTGAAATAAAGTTAAGAAATGTTCATATAAGGTTCTATAACCATGTAAATGTTTCTATAAAACACTAAAAACACACTTTTAACCATTATAATGGTTTTTTAATTAAGTTTTATGTATGAAAAACTATAGGTAAGGGAATTACTAACCGAATTTCTATTCCTTGGGTTAACCATCAACATCATTAATTATTTTCTATTGAGATTATTTGTATAATTAAAAAAATTTATATTATATTTAATTATTTGTATATATAGTTTATATAAATGTTACATCCACTCAATTAAGTCTCACTTCAATTATATGATCTTTGTGAGGGGATTTTCTTTTAAAATCATCCTTTAGAATTCTGTTTTACAAAAATCAAAATTAAGGATTTTATCCAATTATTCATGTTGTATGATAATTTTATGGTTATTGAGAATTATTTACAATGATGGGTGAGACATTTATCACCCTCCCAACTCATTTGGAATGTGCATGTTGGAGATCGGTTGTATGGTTACTCCTTGTGTAACTATAATGGTTACACAATAAGGTAGTCAAGAAGGTTACATTGTAAGGTAGCCATAAGGATTAAAAATTATAAGGTAGTCGAGAGGGTTACAAGATTATGTAATTAATACAATAAGAGACATTTATGGTTCAATCTGTGTTCTTTATGTTTTGTGGAAATCTCATAGAAATATCATGTTTCACAATGTAAGTATATATGGGTGATAAGTATGTCTTTTTGGAAATGATATTATACATTTACAAGTATTCATGTACTAATGATTTATTTTTCCACATTTTATATCCCTTACTGAAATTTTTGTACTCAAAACCTGTTTTTAAATTATTTTCATAGGTTATAAGGATGCGTAAGACAATGATGGATATCTAGTTAAATGTTATAAACATTTTTCAATGAAATCATGATATATATGAAATGGTATATATTTTGGAATAAATTGATACTATATTTGTGAGATATTATCTATATAAATATGGAATGTTATGTATGTATTATGTCTCAATTATCTAAAACTATAAATTTGAAAATAGCCTCAATTTAAAAGGAAATGAGATCTTGACTAAAATTCAAGATTTTTTATTGTAATATGTCTGGATCATTATAGTTAGCATCAGATGATGATTTAGAAATATTACAACCCATACAATAAATACATTTTTAATACATCAGAATTGAAGTATATTCATTACAAAATATAACAAAACATTTACAGGACTGTATATGTATAGTGTCTTTAGAATCTGGGAAACATAAACAACTGGTTCATAAAGCATATACATTGTCTCCCATTTATTTGATCATATCTAGACTCCTTTTGGGCATATCATATTTAATACCCTTCTTCCTGACCAAGGGAAAAGAAACATACAAAAAGGTACGCCCAAATGTTCAGTAATGGTAAACAAATGAAATGTCAATCATATCTTATTCTTAAGATTAAAATATTTCAAAATCTTATCCTGCATAAAAGGTCATAACATTATGTCATGGGATAAATCATAGAACTGCAATGTAATCCCAAAAATCATAAAATTAGACAGGAAATGTTGTGGCATACCCACATTAGCATCGAAAATCATTTAATATTAGTCAAGGATAACCTCTAAGACCATCATAGCGGACAAAGTCTATAACTGAATTGAGTTCACTCCTAGTTCCAACCCTGTTATACTGATCCAAATTTACTTTTCATTCCATCCATGTCTATATCATGAGATACAAATCTTTACCCAATACATTGGTGGGAGATATATGTCCCAACCATATCATAATGAAACCATTCTTATGTGTTCCACAAAATCATAATTTATACATCATAGAATAACCCAGGTAATAGAATGTGATTCTTAAACATCATGCCATCATAAAAAGATCCATATAAGATTATGTGACTTCATAAAAATAATTCGATCACAACATAATAAAATAAATGTAATAATAAGGTCATAAATATAACACTATGTCATCTTGGATTTTAAATAATTTTTATAAAACACTTGAACTTAGTTCTTGAGGAAAATAACCTTTATTCTAAAAAACATTTTCTATTCTCAAAATGTCATGAAAATTTTAAAATAAAAGAATTTAATTGAAAATAAAAATGAAAACTTGTAAAGGAAGCATCATGGAAATAATTTTCTCTTAAAGCATAAAAAATCTGTTCATGCTGTATAAGGTAAAAAACATTCTTCTCATACTATGGATGGAAAAGTCAAAAAGTGTCTCGTATTGGAAATGACAAAATATTCCTTTCTTATCTATTACAAAAAATTCACCAATTTGTAAAATTATATATAAATAATTATTGGAGGATATAAATAATATTTTGTATTGTGGAAACATTTATGTTGATGATAAATACACCCCAACAAATTCTAAAGTATAAAAAATCTCGGATAAAAATGAGATTGCGAGATTCTCACTTACCTTAGGTCCAATATTCTTGGTACGTATCCGAACATCCTGTATAATGATTCAAATATTTTCATTGAATTAGTCTAGAATCATATTAATTGTTATTGTTAGGTCCAAAAGGCTGAATACCCTGATAGGGGGGGTGAATCAGGGTATGACTAATTGAAAATTAACGCCCGTTCTAATCTTGTTTTTCTATTAAGAAAAACACACTTCTCTCTCTTTCCTGTTGCACAAAGTAAACAGAAAGTAAATCATGCACAGGACACAAAAATTTTACTTGGTTCACCGCAAAGGGCTACGTCCAAGGAGCATACGCCGACAAGTTTCTGGTCGTACCAATTCCACTAAACTTCACTAGCTGTGGATTGCAATGTTCGGGCTAGATAACTTCTACGCCCATGATCACTGCCTTTACAATGTTTAGGGTCAGCTCACTACTCCCCCAAGGGTCACTCCCTGTTCCCTCTCTCTGGATCACTGCTGGTGGAGAGGATCACCTTCTTTCTCTTCCTTTTCTCTCTGCTCTTGGAAGGAATCCACTCACAGTTTATAGACCTGTAGGTCTCTTCATTTTCATGAATGAATACATCTTCCTTTGTATGTAGATGCTCTATTGAATCCCAATTTTCACCCATAGATTAATATCTCTTTGCACCTAAGGAATCTAGAAAACTTCCATCTTCCACGCAGCCCGAAAATCACTACTGGAAATAATCCTTACTTGGCGCGCAAGTCAATCTCGGCGCGCAAGTATCGGCACACAATTCACAACTAGCGCGCAAGTCTACCTAAAACACTTGCACGACAAAACCTTCATCAACTCCAAACTTGTGCGACACACTTCCTTTTATGGCCAATCCAATATTGGCGCGTAACTGCCAACCGGCACGAACTTCTCACACTGGCGCACAACTTCACTTGCGCGACCCACACACACCACTTGCGCGACCACCAAACTTTCGCGATGGGAGCTCTGATTTATCAATGTGTTGAACTCCAGTTAAGAATGAAGAGGGGTGGTCCAATATTTTCAGGCAAATTGACAACCCTAGGCGACGGCGCACAAGTCACCTGCGCGACCCAGTCGCGGCGCGCAAGTCTTCTGTCCCTTTAGACACTTGCACGACCAACTCCCAAACTTGCGCGAACATGTTTCCTTAGCCATATTTTGATCTTTTGATCTTGAAAAACATATGGCGTGCATGTTTTCTATACTCCAAGTCATCGGCGTGCAAGTCCCTTTGACAGAAACACTTATCTTGATTTGTCGATTTTCATGCCCAAAAATTTGGAAAACCCTGGAAAATGGCGCCACCATGTATCTGTTCATTTGTACCGCCTCCAGATCATCCATTCCTTTTGTCGACGTTCTTGAATCAAACATGGATCGTTTACCCTAGCTCTTGAACTCGACATTCCATCATGATATCCTCTTTGTCAACAAATTTGTATGTCATTGTTTGCATTGACAACAATCACCACTCAAGTGTCCACATTGTCAACAAACACAATCACCTCAAAAATTCTTCAATGATGACATGGGGGATTTTTTCCCTATAGTTATTATATCATATATGGTTTTATTCTTATCTGTTTATTAGTAACATTTCATTGTTACTCGTTATTCGGTTGTTAACTGCTTTATGTTCTTAGACACGTTCTGCCGAATAAATTCTTATTCCTCTTTTTAGGTTACAACAATATCATTTAAAAAATGTAAATAGTATAATATATATCATATTTATTCATTAAATTAATTTACATAATCATTCTTCAATGATGATCATGTTGAATGAATCACATCACATTGTGGAGACTATAGGTTGTACGTACGCACGAGCAATGATATCATTCTCAGGATAGTGGAATTGTTTTGATGTGTATGGTGTATAATATTTCAGAATCAATATCAACTTATAATAATCATATATAGTTATTTATTCCATCATTATACCCATCCAAACATGTTGGTGATGAAAAACAGTTTACAGCAAGGCGTGGAGACTGTAGGTCGTACATACGCATGTGTGGTGATTAGTTTTTTTATAAGATTGATATAAGATGGAATATAGTGGTTTTTTATTCATAATATAATATCAGTATTCAATTGATTCTATATTATATTACATAAAAATGAAACAAACCATATAGAGAAAGTTTAAGAAAAAAGATGTTTGAATGAATCGGTAAAGGATGTTACCTCTTCTTCGACGCGTCTCTTCTAAATGTCCTCTTAGGGCACTAAATTTAGTGTATTATGAAGACCAAGACCTCTAGTATGTTTATAGTTATGTTTATAAGTGAAAATTGAGGGTTTGGTAGAGTTTTAAAGATCACAATGGAGTAAAGAGAAGAGGGAGGAGGTGCCCTTTTTATAAGAGAGTAGATGAGCACTTTTGGAATCCTCCAAAATATTAATTTATTATAAACTCGAATCTGACATAAAAACATCCAAAGTGACTCCAATTCAATGACGAGAAATTATAGGGTTATAAAATCATCAACTAATTAATTTTAGGAATGCTTTGATTATATTTTAATCCTTATCATTTTGATTTCTAACTATTTAATCTATTTAATTTTATTTGTGGTAATAATATTCTAAATTTTAAATTTTTATAAATACTTATTTATTTGTTGTGAATTGTCCATAATTGGATAATTTATGACTTTTTCAACCATATAAATTTCAATTTATAAATTTTAAATATTTTTTGTGTTTTTAAACAATTAAATAATATAAAATATCAATAGTGTGAATTTTGACACTACTCATTTATTTGAATTTAAATAAAATCCACACAAAAGATATGTTTGAAAAAAATATTTAATATATTTTTCATATGTCATATTTATCTATAAAATTTTTGGTTCACATTAATTAGTTCATATAATAAATATTTTAATATTTTTAAAACCATTTATTTTAAATTTCTCAAAATAAAATAATTACTATAACAATTTTTATAATTAATCAATATACTTATTTGTTGCATAAAATTTAAAAAATAAAACACTATAATGAAGATAAATCTTATATCTTTAATAAGAATACTTTTAGTCGAATTTATCTTCTAAAACACCAAACTTTTAAAATGTTATCTTTATTAATGTTTTAAGGTGACAACATTGACATCATTTAAAATAAAATAATATAAATGTAATAATCCATTTTATAAGACACCAAATGGTCCAAAAGTAGACCCCTTGGATGTTTATGGTGTAGATATACTCGACCAATACATTTTAGGGAGGTGTTTGGGCCTTTTTTGGGTATAATTATTTTTATAAAATCTATATTAATGATTTTTCACTAAATTAATAATTTCTGCTTCATTAATGTATAAGATATTAAGGTAATTAAATATTACTTAAAAATTAAAAATAAATTACCATAACAAATAAAAACATTTTATCTTGAAGATTAGTATTTATAATGGAATTTATATTCTGTATAACCGTATATTAAATATAATTTAATTATTAATGTTTGAGTGAGACGTAATTCAAATTATTTAAATTAAATAAATTAAAGGTCTTAATCACATCCAAGTGGGTTCAAATAGATTCCATTTCTACCCAAGTACACATTAGGGCATTATATAATCATCCAATTATATTAATATAAATGTTAGGGTAACTTTATAATATTATATTTACCCTTAATTACACGATTTACCTTTAACTATGGTAAATAAAATTTACCGTAGTTACTATTTATAATGCCTAAAAATAAAAAGTAGACTAATAACATAATTTGGACCTTCTAATTACAATTATGGAATCCATTTTTCCAAATTAAATACACATAAGTGGACGTATTTAATTTAAAATTAATCATGCTGTAGAGAAAATGTGTTTTAAAAGTTAAAACATTGCAAAAGATTGAAATGTTTTTACCAATGGATTAAAAATAAAAATGCTAATGACATAAATTATAATAAATGGTAAAAATATATTATATTTTTACTTTAAAACCATTAAATATTATATTATTACCATATAAATTATCTCAACAAAATAGTTTT
Source organism: Viscum album (assembly GCA_963277665.1). Taxonomy (NCBI): domain Eukaryota; kingdom Viridiplantae; phylum Streptophyta; class Magnoliopsida; order Santalales; family Viscaceae; genus Viscum; species Viscum album. The sequence goes on along the minus strand of CAUJRU010001253.1, from coordinate 89,960 downwards.
TTTAATAAAAATTTAGCATGCTTTTACTATTCATCAAAATTTGAAGTTTATCAAAAAAATATCATAATTTTATCCAAAGTAAAATTTTATATTCTTCATCCAACAAAAAGGTTAACATTTTAATATTAAAATTATTAATCTATCTAAAAGGTTTTTCCACTAAAAGGAAAAAAAACATTCTTTTAATATCTATTTGATGAATATCAAAAATACCATTTTAATAACATATATATCTTATTAATTTCATTCACTCAAAAAACTAATATTACAAATAATTGATTTAAATTTATCATAGATTTTTGTAAAAGTTAGTTATATTTATTCCCACTATCTTACGGACTAGGTTATAATGGAAACTTTATATTAATGGCATCTCACAGTTTGTTTAAACTCGCGATTGCGTGCAAAAAAAGATACAAAAAATTTATTTAAATATTTCATAAAATACAAGGGTATTACATTCTATCCCCCTTAAATTGAATTTCTCCCTGAAAATTACTCACTTGTAAATAAACAGATGAGGACACCTCTCCCTCATCACATCCTCAAGTTCCCATGTAGCTTCTTCTAATTAGTGGTTCTTCCATAAAACATTAACCAATCGAGTGGTCTCGTTTCGTTTATTTAGTTATGGTAGAGAATATATATCAGTTTTTCTTCATAAAAATGATTTTTCTCTGGTGGAATGACTTATGAGTTTAGTACATGTGATGGATCGGAAAATAAATTTTTCAGGAGAGATACATGGATCAAATCATGAACATGAGAGTGATTCAGTGGAAGCACCAATCGGTAAGCTACATTCCCAACGTGATCCATAATTTCAAAAGGAACGATATACCAGGGGATAAACTTTCCCTTCTTCCTAAATCACATTACTCTCTTTTAACGAGATATTCATAAGAACACCTTATCTCCCACTTCAAACTCTAGGTCTTTTCTTTCATTGCCAAAACAACTTTTTTGTCAACTCTATGATACTCTTATATGATGTTGAATAAATCTGACCTTTTCTTCCATTTCATCAACAAGATCAGGTCCAAATAGATTTCTTTCCCCAACTTCATCCCCACATGTTGGTGTTCTACACATCTTTCCATAGAGGGTTTCAAAAGTAATCATCTGAATATAGGAGTGAAAGTTATTATTGTAAGAAAATTCCACCAATGGTAGGTGTTGATCCCAGCAACCTTTTAAATCCATAGAGAAAGATCTCCACATGTCTTCTAGAGTTTGATTTTTCCTTTCAGACTGACCGTCTGTCTGAGGATGATAAGCAGTGCTGAAACTTAACCTTATATCTAGAGCATGCTGAAGACTTCACCAAAACATCGAGGGAAACCTCAGATCCTGATCATATATAATGTAAAGTATTACTCCATGAAATATTACCTCTTCTTTTACATATATCCTGGCAATAGGATCAATAAAAAATCCTCTCTATTATAAATGAATTGTACCGAATTCGTAATACAATCAACTATAACCCAGATAACAATATTGCCTTATGAATTTTTGGGAAGTCCAGTTACAAAGTCCATAGTGATGTTATCCCATTTCAATTCTGGTATGGGTAATGGTTGCAACATCCCCTTAGGCTTCTGTCTTTCATCCATAACTTTTTGACAAACCAAGCATCGAGAGACATATTCAGCAACATCTATTTTCATGCCATCCCACCAGATATACCCTTTTAGGTCCCTATATATCTTTTTGCTTCCAGGGTGAACATAGAATAAAGAACTATGAGCCTCATCCAATATTTCCTTATTTAATTCTTTTATGGGATGAACAAAAACCCGATTCATGAACCTTATCATTCCATCATAATCAATGTTGAATTCAGGAACATTTCTACCATTATTTTGTAACTCAACATCTTCTTTCTGTGCCTCTTTAATATTCACCTGTATAGATTGTTGAGCATTCATTTGAGAAAGTTATGATTTTCCCCCTACCATTATGATTTCAAGATCCATCCTTTGCAAATAAATAAATATTGGATCATTTGTGATCCTCATCATGGGTAACATGTCAGGGTCTTGTCGGCTTAATTCATTTTCCACCTTGTTTTCTTTCCCAAGGTGGTAATGTACGGAGTAGTCCTAATATTTAATCAACCCGAACCATCTTCCTTGGCGCACATTCAGCTCCGTTTCTATGAAAATATACTTCAATATTTTTTTATCAGTATAAATATCTCACCTTTCACCATAAAGATAATGCCTCCATATTTTTAATGCGATGTTTACTACAACTAACTCCAAAGTAATATTTGAGTAATTTTGCTCCGGGATTTTCAACTTTCTTGAGGAATAATCTATCACCATATAATTTTTAATGAAAACACACCCCAATCCCATATTGGATTCATCACTCTAGATCACAAAACTTTCTCCTCTATAAGGTATTGTGAGCACAAGATCACTAGATAACCATCATCTTAACTCCTTGAAGTTCTCTTCACACTCCTCCATACAAACAAACATAACTCCTTTTCAAGTAAACCTGGTTAGTGTATTTGATAGTCATGAAAAATAATTCACAAAACATCAATAATATCCATCCAAACCAAGAAATGATCGGATCTCAGTTACTGTTATTGGTCTCAACCATCTTTTGATAACCTCTGTTTTTGCTGGATTCACATATATCCCCTCTCTTGAAATTATGTGACCCAAAAAAGAATCTTTTTGATGCCACAATTCACAGTTGGTAAATTTGGAATAATGATTCACCTTTCTCAATGTCTATAATACAATTCTTAAGTGATCTTTATGTTCTTCCTTGATCTTTGAATAGACAAGAATATTGTCCATAAAGACTAACACAAACTGATCAAGATAGTATTTAAAGACTCTTTTCATTATATCCATGAATATATTTGGGGAATTAGTATGACCAAATGGAATAGCTATAAATTCATAGTGTCCAGACCTTATACTGAGAGTCGTCTTCAGTATATCCTCCTTTTATACCATTAATTGATGATACCTTGAAAGATGATCAATCTTGGAAATGTATTGAGCTCCATGTAATTCGTCAAATAAGTCATCAATGCATGTGAGAGGATATTTTTTCTTGATAGTGATCTTGTTATGTTCTTGATAATCAATGCAGAGTCTCATTGATCCATCTTTATTATTAACAAATAGAACATGTGCTCCCCAAGGTGATACACCAGGGCATATGAATCCCTTATCAAGATTCTCATGGAGTTGCTTTTTCAATTACTGCAACTAAATTGGGTCCATTATATAAGGTGTATTTGAAATGGGTATAGCACCCTGTATGATTTCTACTGAGAATTCAACATCACGATTAAGTGGAAGACCTAGAAATTCCTCTGGAAAGACATCATCAAAATTCCATAAAATGGGAATATTCTTAATTTATAGTTTATCTCCAACCATTTGAGATAAATAACATTCATTTATTGGAATCAATTCCCATAAGATACAAGAAATTTCCACTAGAAGGTCATATTAATCCTTGCGTTGTTAGATGATCATGGATTGATCTTGAATATGAAATTGGAATTCCTTTCTTTGTAAATTTAAATGAGATTCATATAAGGAAATCAAATCCATGCCAAGAATCACATCAAATTCCACTATAGGATGGATCACTTGATTTATAGGAAGCACTTTCCCACAAACATCAATCGGAGAAGAATTATAAACTATTGATGAAACCGTGGTGCCATTAGGAGTTTTCACAAATAAGTAAACATTTAATTATTGAGGTAATATAGAGATACCCATATAAAATTCTTCAGAAATAAAATAGTGGGTGGATCTAGAATCAAATAAAACATTTTCTACTTTAGAGTTGATGGTAAGTGTACCTTTAACCAATTTGTTATCATACTCCACATCGCCGATAGAAATTGCATGTTACATTCCTTTGCCTTTGGCGCTAAGAGATTGTTGACGTCAATCATCATCAACAATCCTTGGATTAGGGAATTGATTCTCATAATTCCCCATTTCCTTGCACTTGTAATATTGATGTGTAAGAGGTTTATTCGGTTTAGCCTTTTCTCTATTCACATCATTAGACATCTTCTTCCCATCACTATGGCATTAAATTTCCCGATGGCTATCTTTTCCACATTTAAAACATTTACATGTCCCTTTAAGAAAACCCCCTCCCTATTTCTTTCCACATTACGAGCATAAGAAAAAACTCATCTTATTTTCACTATGGTCTTTATATTTTCAATTGAATTACATTTTCCTCTTCTTATCAAACCCATATGACTGATGGGTTACTCCAATCTAAATCTCAACCTTGAGAGAACATTGAACAATTTCTTCATAGCTATTGAAGACAGTTATGGCTAACACCCTTAGAAGACTTGGTTTTATGACAATAAATAATAGATCGACTATACTCTCATGTTGGATAATAATTCAGGAAGCATACCTTGCAAGTCTTGTAATATTTTATTCATACATACCAACATATTTATCACTATTTTTCATTAGTACATGATACTCCTTCTCCATCTTTTTTCAAAGAATACGAGGGAAGTACTTATTGGAAAATAAGTTCTTGAACTCATCCCATTCCATTGACTCAATTTCATCTCGATGCCTCATATTCTTGATAAGATTCCTCCATTGATCAGCTTCACCTTCCAAATGATATACTGCTAAGATGAATTTATCATGTTCATAACATTTTAGAAATGAAAATATCTTTTCAGTGGTACTGATCCATTTTTTTTCCACTAATGATTTAGAAGACCCACTGAACGAAGTTGGGCATTTCCTCATGAAGTACTCAACATATTGTCAGTCCTTCCTTTTCTCGTTTGCAAGTCCTAACCATTCATACCTTGAAAATGTTGTGTGATTGTGGCTATAATATTTTTCATTCCAGCTCCCAAAATTTATGGATGATCAGGGGGAAAATCATTGCATTGCCCGTCACATTCAGCACTAATATGGTTCATTCTTGTTCCAACCATTAACTAAAACCAAGAATCATAGTGTGAGAAACAATAATTACAATAGAAAGACCACATAATCAGGAATAATATTGCAATCTTTAGGTCTTATCATAGGTTATTCATGGCCATTTCTAAAACACTAGGATTGTGTCATATACTTAGACATAACCTTAGGGTTATTACTAAGGCGTTCACATCCTAGTTTCCATAGGATAACTATAAATATCTTCTGATTCCAACTATAACGACCCATACATTCCTACATTGTTAACACTTCAGAATTAAAGAATAATTATTACAACATATAAAAAACCATTTAAGGATGGTATAAGTACACTGTCTTTAAAAACTAGGAATCATAAACAACAGGATCATAAAGCATGTATGTTGTCTCCCGTTTATTTGATCATATCTAGACTCCTTTTTGGAATATCATTTTTAATACCCTTATTCCTAACCTAGGGAAACGAAACATACAAAATGGTGAGCTCAAATACTCAGTAAGAGTAAACAAATGAAATTTCATTCATATCATATTCCTAAGATCATATGGTTTGATAATCTTATCTTACAAAAGTGGTCATAATATTATGTCATGGGATAAATCATATAACTGCAATATAATCCCAAAAATCCGAACATAAGAAAAGAAACATTGAAGGATACACACATAAGAATATAAAATCATTTCGTATTAGTCAAGGATCATCGACAAAACTATCATTGTAGACAAATTCCATTGCTGAACCAAGTTAACTCATCGTTCTATCCCAGGAATACTAAACCGGATTTACTTGTCATTCCAGCCATGTCTATCTCATGAGATAAAAATCTTTAACCAATGCATTGGAGGGAGATATAGGTCCCACCCATAATATAATGAAACCATTCTTATTTGGGCCTCAAAATCATAAATCATTCATAATAGCCTAACCAATGTAATAGAATGGGATTCTTAAACATCATTCCATCATAACATAATCGATATAAGATAAATGTACTTCATAAAAATAATTCCATCATAACATAATCAAATCAATGTAATAATAGAGATATAAACCTAACCATGTATCATCGTAGATGTTAAATAATTTTGATAAATCATTTGAACTTAGTTCTTGAGGAAAATATTGTTCATTTTCAAAAAAATTTTTTGTTATCAACATGTTATGAAATTTCAAAATACAAGGAAATAATTGAAAATAAAATTGAATATATGTAAATGAATCATCATGGAAATAATTTTATCTGAAAGAGTAAATAATATTTTCAATCCGTATAAGTTAAAAAAACATTCTTCTCTTACTATGGATGAAAAAGTCAAAAAGTATCTCGTACTGAAAACGACAAATGATTCATTTTATATCTTTTACGAAAAATTCAACAATTGGTAAAATTGGATTCAAAAAATTATAGGAGGATAGAAATAAAATTACATATTTAGGAAACATAGATGTAGATGATAAATATGTAACACCCCAATCTTTCACAGTACGCTTCTCTTTGAATAATATAGTAGCGTTTGTTGTATGCATACTCGAGATCTAACACACCCCAACTAATTAAACTAGCCGTTATGAATAGTAATACCCACTTTTTAAAATTTTATAAATTTTATATTTCAAAAAGGACATTCATTTTTGGATTCGGAATATCAAAATTATACTAGGGTGAAATTTTAGTATTTTTCTGGAAACATTGAATTTTTGATGAATAGTAAAAAAACTGAGTTATAGTTTAAAACAATATTTTTAATTAAAAAATTATATATTTGGAAATTTTATAATAATTTTAGATTTATAAATATTTTACTGAACATTTCACCGTCTTTTACCCACCTCCAAGGAGAATTTGGAAATTCACATAAAACATAATTTTACCGCTTCTGTGAGTGGAATTTTGAAAATCCGAGAGACATGGTTAATATCAAGGAGTATAATGTGGTTCAATGAGATGAAAATAATTTTTTGTGTATAGTAACTTTTTACTTTTATTTACCAAGGTTAAAAGTAAATAGGGTTATTAAGGGTAAAAAAGATATTAATATTACCCAAACAAATGTCCTAATTCTATTTTACAAGTTTTTATCAACCAAAAACAGCCTTAGGAATAAAATATTATCAATTAGGTCCACTTGGATTAGATTAGTACATTAATTATTATTTAATTCAAAGAAGAGTTAAAAGTGATAAAATCAATGTTTAATTACAAAAACATTTTTAATATAGGGTTATACATAATATAAATTATATTTTAAATATTCATTAGAAATATCAAAGAATTTCCTAAATAATGGTATTTTATTTAAAAATTTTAGACATTGAATAATTTAATTTATTTATGACACAATGGTGATGCTGTAATTACCTAATTAATGAAATATTTAAATAATTGATATTATAAATATCATAATAAATTTAATTTGAGACTTTTTATAAATTCCAATAAATTTATAGGTTACTATGACATATTAGTATTGGTTATATATATTTGTTTCGAAGTAATAATGATATTATGAAATTATAAAAAACAAAATACCCAATAGTGTCAAAATTGACATAAAAGTGTTTTTAAAACAAATATTATATTATTAATTTATATTCTATTCCTAAAAATATATGGTTCTGTAAAGAGACTTTTATAATGATATGTGTATCATTATTGGACCATTTTTTTCTTTCTTGGATATATATTGTATATTTATTAACTATATAAAATAAAAATACAAAGTGACATAGTAAATTTCAAACTAATTAACTAAGAGTTAAAACTAAAATATAAGGTTAATATAATGACCAAAACCTGTCTAAAATATATTGGTTGAAAGGATTTATACCCATCCCCACCGTAAAATTTAAATAATCCACTTTGGATCCATTATAAACTGAATATGAATTTATTATAAAATAATATATCTAGCTTTTCCAAAGGTGCCCCTCACCCCTCTTATAAAAGGGCACTCCCCCTTCTCCCAATTTAACACCTTAAAAGCCTTTTGCCTCATCCAACCCCTACCCAAATATTATCTAAACTTCACTCACGTCGACCTAGAGACCATGGTTTGATCATAAATCCAACTTAATGAGCCCTTTTGATCAAATCAAAAGGAAGAATCTAAAGAAGATGTAATGTTTTCACCACCCCCATTCAAGTTCCTTTCTTCTTAAACCTCTTCTTTCTTTTTTATTTCCATTCTAAAATAATAAATCCATTATCTCATAAATACAATGATGTTATCAATAATATGATACAACCATATTCAGTATTCTTTCAATCCTGTGAATTACATGTCACCATACGTGCGTACGTACGGCTTACCGTCTCCACGGCGTGGTGTAATTGTTATTCAATATAATATTATTTGGATGGGTATAATAATGATGTGTAATTCTTGTAAATAATAAATATAACATGATAATTATTCGGTATATATTATTTACAATTCAATTATATATTATTTTTATATCAAAAGATTGGTATTGTCACTCGTGCGTACGTACGAACTACCGTCTCCATGAACGCGATGAGATTCATTTCCCATCGTATCCATTCAAGTCTAATTCTCATTTGAGGATTAAAAATAATTTTTAAAGACATGATATAATTCTAGATATGAATAAGATTCAACCTATCCATAACAAACACATCTTATATAACAAAACATAGAAAAGAAAATGTGTAAATGCCATTATTTCATTTTATTTTTTCATTTTATGTTGATGTTCATGTTTTAAAGGCTTTTGTTTTAGTTATACATTGCCTACAATGTTTATGTTTATTTATGAAAGATTCCACTATATTTTTATCCTTACTGATCATATGAGCTCACCCCTTTCATTGTTTTATTTTTCCCAGGATGTTAAGAAGTATTTTATGATTGACCAGTAGGGATAGTCTGAGGGGTTATGAGTGCGGATTATGGAGACTATGTTGTTGTAGTTTTTCTCTTTATCCTGTAATGTAAGACTTATGAATGTATCTTGTGTTTACAAGGTTTCTAAACTAATCGGTCATTTGAGACTTGATCTTTTGTGATCATTAAAATGTTATTTAATAATGCACCGACTCGGGGTAACTGGGGTCGGGGCTTTACAAAATATTCCCAAGTATATACTGATGTATAAATAATCTCGGATAAAAATGAAATTGTGAGATTTACCTTTACCATTGGTACGATATTCATGGTACCTATCCGAACCTCCTATATATTAACTTAAATAATGTCATTTACTTATTATAGAATCATATTCATTGTTATGATATCATATATGGTCATATTCTTATAGGTTTATTAGTAACATTTCATTTTTACTCGTTATTCCGGTGTTAACTGCTTTATGTTCTTATGCATGTTTTGTCGAATAAATTCTTATTCCTATTTTAGGTTATTTCTATATAATTAACATAATTATATTAATATAATATATATCATATTTATTCATTAAATTCATTTATATAATCATTATTCAATGAAGATCATGTTGACCGAATCCCACCACATCGTGGAGACGGTACGCCCTATGTACACACGAGCGATGATATCATTCTCATGATTGTGGAATTGTATTGAAGTGTATGGTGTATAATATTTCAGATTAAATATCCTATTATCATAATAAATTATATTTATTTCTTCTATCATTATACCCATCCAAGCATGTTGGTGATGAAAAACATATTACACCATGGCGTGGAGATGGCAGGCCATATGTACCCACGCGTGGTGATTTTATTTTTTAATAGGATGGATATAAGATGAAATATATTTGTTTTATATTAATAATAACATATCAGTATACAAGTGATACTTTATTTATTACTTAAAAATGAAACATCTCATATAGAGGAAGTATAAGAAGAAAAACGTTTTAAAGAATCGGTAAAGGAAGTTAACTCGTCTTCGACCTTCCTCTTCTAAACCTCCTCTAGGGGAACTAATGATGGTATTTTAAGAATAACAAGACCTCTAGTATGAATATAGATAATTTTAGAAAGGAAATTGGCAGGGTTTGGCTAACTTGGAATGCTCAAAATGGAGTGAAGAGAAGAGGGAGGAGGTGCCCTTTTTATAAGACAGTAGTGGGGAACTTTTTTAAAACTCCAAATTATTAATTTACAATAAACTCAAATCCAACTTAAAAACTTCAAAAGTGACTCTAATTGAAATATCATATAATATAGAGTTTTATTATCATCAACTAATAAAATTTAGACAAGTTTTGATTTTATTTTAAACCTTATCATTTTGATTTATCCTTATTTTATCTATTTAATTTTATTTGTGGTAATAATATTCTAAATTTTAAATTGTTATAAATACTTACTTTTGTGTTTTTAATTGGACATAATTGAATAAATTATGAAATTTAAGACCATAATAATTTCAATTTATAATTTTTAAATATTTTTTCTATTTTTAAACAATTAAATAATATAAAATATCAATTGTGTCAATTTTGACAGTATTAATTTATTTGAATTTAAATAAAATCGACACATAAGATATGTTCGAACCAAAATATTTAATAGATTCCTAAAATGATATATTTTTCTATAAAATTTGTGTAGAAAATTAATTTTTTCATATAATATTTATTTTAATATTTTTAAAAAAATTTATTTGATATCTCTTTTAATAAAATAATGACTACACCATTTTTGTATAATTATATACTATAATTATTTGTTGAATAAAAATTAAAAATAAAATAAAATGATAAAGATAAATATAATATCTTTCATAAGAATACTTTTAGTCATATTTATCTTCTAAAACAACCAACGTTGAAAATTTTATCTTTTTTAAATTATGAAGGTGACAACTTTGACATCTTTTAAATTAATATAATATTAATGTCACAATCTATTTTAAAAGGCTCCAAATGGTCCACATGTTGACCATTGGATTCTTAGGGTATAGCTATACTGAACCAATATGTTTGTGTCAGGTGTTTGGGCCTTTTAATGGGTATTATTATTTTAATAAGAACTATATTATGGATTTTTCACTAAATAAATAATTTCAGCATCATTAAGGCATAAGATATTAAAGTAATTAAATATTTCATAATAATGAAAAATAAATTACCATAAAAAATAATACAATTATCTTTCAAATGAGTATTTATTAACAAATTTATATTCTGTATTACCTTATATTAAAAATAATTTAATTATTAATGTTTTAGTGAGACATATTTCATTTTCTTTAAATAAAATAAATTAAAGGACTTAATCACATCGAAGTGGGTTCCAATATATTCAATTTCAACCCAAGTATGCTTTAGGGATAAATATAATCATTCAATTATATTCAGAAAAGTGTTAGGGTAATTTAATTATATTATACTTTCCCTTAATTACCAGATTTACCTTTAATGATGGTAAATAACAATTCACGTAGTTACTATTCATAATGCCTAAAATATGTAGCCTATTATCATATTTTGGACCTACTAATTCAAAATATGAAATCTATCTTCCAAATTAAATACACAGAAGTGGTATTATTTAATTTTAAATTAATCCCTATGTAGATAAAATAGATTTTAAATGTTAAAAACATTGCAAAAGATTGAAATGTATTTACCTATGAATTCATAGTAAAATTAATGATAACGAAATAAGTTATATTAAATGATAAAAATATATTCTATTTTTACTTTAAAACATTCTTTATTCATTTTATTTCTAATTATCTCCCATATTTTGTACAGTTTTTGGCCATTTGAAGTGTAAATTGACTTGAATAATACAGTAGTTCTCCAAAATAAATAAAAATATCTATAAATGGATCACTAAGATGCGATTAATTTCCTTCATAATAATACTAATTTTTTCTGAATAATTATTTTATTGATGTACATAATATCATCACATAAATCATTCTACCATTCCATTGAGACAAATTTATTTCAATGTATGTAACATTTGGATTAAAATATGTCATTAATTATCATCGTGCATTCAAATATTCCTTTTGGTTTGAAAATAAAATCTGAATTATCCTAGTAATATCCCCATGAGTGTCATTCTAGGTGCATAGTGAGACATTTTATTGTGGACCAGGTGTCTATTGGGTAAAGAACAATGTTACCATTTTAAATCTATTTCCCCCTAAGTACATCTATTCTAGGACAACGTCCACTTATAGCATCTGTAAAGGGATGTATTGCTATGAAAAATCACATAAGCTCAATATTACCAAAATATTAGGTTGTTCTTCTTTAAATAACCTAAAATTCTATAATATGGTAAAGATACCTAATATATGTCTTCCATAATATATTTCCAAAGGTTTTTAATAAAATTAATCTAATAAAATATGTAGCAACATTGACCCCATTATCCTGGAGCCATCTTCTTCTTTATTACATGTGAATAATATATAATGAATCAGAACCTAATGGAATAAATAAATATATAGTATTGTTAAAATAGATACATACTTGATTTTATTATTATATTTTAAAACACCAATAACAACATTATTTTTTTTCGAAAATAATAGTATTTTCTTTTTTTTAGTCATCTAGATCATTCATAGTACACTCTAGGGAATCCTACATAATGGAAAAAATAAGGAAAGTCACAAATGATTATTAAGGGTTATATACAAAAATGATACCATGAATAAATACACATAATATGAATGTAATGGAAAATAACACAACATAAAATTCCATTTAAATAACTAGATATGGAAAAATAAATATGTATTGGAAAATATTGAGACACACATTCAATTAAATAAATAAATTAGAAATCGAATGAATCCCGATATAATACCATTGTTAAAATCTCAGAGACAATAATAAATACATTCTCAAAGAAAGAAATACTTAATTATTGGATGCCATAATCTCAAGAAACATTATAAACCTACCAAAAATTCCATTCACAATTTTTTTAAAACAACATCTAAAACACATTCCAATTCTATCATACTGATTTTTCTAATAAGATATATTGATCCATTTACGGCCTATATAATTTTGGTACCCACCCATCACAGTATGTCCAAATCATTACTCTTACATTAGATTATTGTTTTAACTTGTTAATGAAAATTCCTTATCAAATAATATGTATATTTAACAAAGAATAATTATTTATGAATATTTTCTAGTTAATTAAAGAAAAAACAATGTAAACGCTATATATGGATTGTTAATACTCTTTAGGAAATAATCATATCTTAATATAAATAGTTTGGATATTTATGATAGATTATTATTACAATGATCACATTAGAGTGAATGTTTCAAAGGAATGTTAATTACAAAAAATAATTTAATAATGATAGTGGAAATAATTATTGGGTAAAAAATTATAACCATGATCCACAAAGAGAATAAGGATGGTATCAATACAGTATATATATTTTCATAAATAAAGTGTTGTTTTCATTGGTTAATTAAAATACCATAAAAATATATTCTAAAAAAATTTCAAGGAAAACTTTCACATTATTTTTAAAATAATCATTTAAAAAATAAAATATCACTGAATATTTTCGAAATATTATTCTTTAAAACTAAGACTTCAAATATATAGAATAATATGTATAACATATGTGTGGTCATGATTTCTGAAAATTCCATTCTTGTCGTACTAGTCAATACAATGTTTCCCTTCAGTTTTCAGTAATAGCCAAATAAATATTGTATTGAAAATGAAATAATGATTCAATTAATAAAAAAAATATGATATGTAATATTGGGTAAAATTTTCATACATAATTCATTTTTAAAATTGTTAAATCAATTTTTATATTTTTTTTTGAAAACATGGGTTTTGAAGAAAAATTTTATGAGACTGAAAAGATATCAAATTAAAAACATTCTTAAAACAAATTATATACCTAATTTAAATATAAAATTGTGGGGAAATGATACCATTATATAAAAAGGTAACTAATAATTATTGGAGAATAATATTTTATTGTATTATTTGGAAATGTCTAAATAATTTCATTCACCTGATGTTCATGAATAAAAAATTATTGATTATAATTAGATTATGAGATAAATTCTTGAAATGAAAATAAAATTTAAGTGATAATTTATCAATTAATTAATTATGGGTATAAACTATAAATATGTATAAAATAACTTTATATAAAATACAATATAATAAAAATTCATTTCACTTTTATTTTTAGAATATCAAAGATGACGAAGAAGGAGTTTAACCCAATAAAAAGAAATTGATGTATGAAATTAATTACTACTTCATGACACTTATGTAAAATCTGATTAGATAAAATAAATCTAAATAATATGAAAATTACCATGAAAAATTAACTAATAATGATATGAATGTTCAATGGTGTAGTATATACAACATTAAAAGTAAATTTTGTAAAAAATATTACAATATTTCTCAATGAAGAGAAATTGAGATGATGTATTTTATGAATATCATATAATCGAAAAGGTCATTAATCAATGAATAAGTCATGTGTGTAAAAATAAAATAAACAAAAATTAATTGGAAATAATATATAAAATAATGAAAACTCCACACACACATAATAACAGCATTAAAAAAATAAGTAGAATGAAAACAAAATTTACTTGTTAAATCCATTACAAAACACTTCCTTCTAGTTGAACAAGCCTTAACATCCTATATACTGGTTTCAATCCTAAACTTTTATTACTAAATAACTTCATTAATATTTATTATATGATTATAAACTATTATAATATCTTATCACTAGTTCGTTAATAATCATTCATCTTTTTAATCATTCATGTGTAAATTCCATTGTTTTCTCATTCAGGATTTATAGTGAATTTTCTATATATTTTGAGTCATATATACTTCTGTAATATATATATAAGAACTCATTACTTAATTATCATATTTTTAATTAAATTCTACTATTAATACCAATCATGAATGATGGTAATGATATATGAAGTACACTATGATAACCAAGACAACATGGCGTTCAAATGCATGGGTAACATTTAAATGATTCTTGTATATGTATGGAATGGAGGTAAAAAACATTTTACTTTTTATAATGATAATAATATCATATTATTTCATTATAAATACTTATATGAATCATCCAAGTTGTATGGTGATGAAAATAGAGTCACATCACTTTTTGAATGTATTGGTACACAAGTATGTGAATGATGTTATCATCATTGAGTGAGAGAAAATGAAAGTAGGAAATGATTTATATATTTTATTTTAATAATGATATGTATTCCATAAATATAATAATTATTTCATATATTCCACATTTATTCATTAACTATATCCATATTACAATCCATTTAAAGTCTCAGTGAAAGATAAATAACATCGCTTCATGAGGAGGTAGTCTGTTGTACAAATGAGTATTGTTATTGTATCGTAGATTGAATGGAATGTCAAAAATGTATCAGGTTTTGTTCATGAAACATAATCTATCTCATCATCCTAGGATGTTTTTTCTATACTGATAGCTAATATGGTATATCTAAGTTATTTTTATGTGATAAAGATCTATTCATTGTCCCTTAGAGTTCCAATACAACTTACCATGAAATGAATCACTCCACAAATGCACAAATTATTCTCCACAATCATTAAGGGAAGAAGGTCCATTTACATAAGGAGATTATTTGAACTTCAAAGGGTAATTTTCAATTTTTAGATGGTGTGGGAGTGACATCTAATCTATATGGTGGACCAATCTCCATTGATTTTGATGATCAAAAAAGAAATCTAATTTTAATGTAATAACAACATATTGTATTGATATAACATGGTAATAACTAACTATATATATATAGGAAAACATTATATGGAATTGATGACACTATATAAACATGGGCCAATGAATATTTTGAAGAATGGTGGCTATCTAGAGATGGACCAACAACCTCAATTAGATTAACAGACAATACATAATCATTATTATGAATTTTCAAGGGGTATTCATGTGAATTTTCGAAAAGATTTGGAGTGTTAACTGTCATATCTCCCTTTATTTTAAATTTATTTAATTCTCTCATGTAGAAACATTATTCAGTATACATGGATTAAAATGATTTGAATTATTTTTGTCACTACATATCAGTCCAACATTTATATTGATAGAGTAATTTGGGAATTGATATAATGATGATGACACCATTACATTGATATGAATATATGGTCTTCAATTAGGAAAATTCTTTGTTGTGCCATACTAGATAACCCTAATAA
This sequence comes from Viscum album, assembly GCA_963277665.1. Lineage (NCBI taxonomy): Eukaryota > Viridiplantae > Streptophyta > Magnoliopsida > Santalales > Viscaceae > Viscum > Viscum album. Next base: position 73,792 of record CAUJRU010001253.1, on the reverse strand, counting down.
TGTAATTTCCACAATATCTCTAATCTAGGTTTTTATTAAAATCATTCATATGGTATTTATCTTTCTATTATTATACACCTATTTAGTGATATTAAAGGAGTAAAAAATCCTCAATGTATCCTAAAAGACATAGATTAAGAAATGGTTTATGATTAATATGATATCTATTTTTGATCATGTCCTTAAAAATGTCATCATTCTCAAACATAGTAGAAATGTACATGTGTTTGATATTAACCTAGAAAATAACATATTGATATTACTTTATGTTTGAGATCATGGTATGGAATCATCATAAAGAGGTTTCTTCTTGATACAGATGAATTACAAGGTATTATTCCTGAAACTCCTTAGAAAAATAGAGATGCTCGTAAATATCTTCCCTAAGAACCATTTAAAGATGAAGAGAATTGATAATATCTTTCATATATGGATTGTCAGAAACAATTCAATGAAGTCATATTTATTCCCTACATGTTCATGCTTCCCATTATGGGGAGTATTCTTGATATATTTATTCTATAGGAAAGAAAAAGATGTTAATAAATCTAATTCATGGACTGAAAATAATGGAATAACTATAACTGTTGTGTTGATTTGAGATAGTCTACCCACCTGTGTGGGTTAATTTGATAATTGTGCCACCACAAAAAGTTACTCCAAAATAAAGTGGTTTGGATAACTCTTGAACGACTCAATGTCAACTCAATTCTCTTTCTAGGACCAATAAATATCATTTCCATGTGTTTTGGATTCATACATGGATTCATTGTAGATGTGTGATTAATGTTATGCACCTATATGAATATGTCATCATATAATCCCCCATCTTGTAAAATCTCTAAATTCTAATCAATTATTAGGTATAATGAATTTGGGTTTTTATAAATACTCATCATCTTATAAGTGGTATTTTAAAAAAATTACATTAGAAAAAACAAAAAATTTATCTTTATCAAATGGAACTTTTTTTATGGGATTAAGAATATGTTCTGAATAATTAAAAAATAAAATCTAAGAGAGTTTATGGTGGCATGGGAGTTTGATGAAACTCTTATTTATGTTATTTATAATTCTCTCACTGCATAGATCTTACTTTATAATATTTTTTGACAATTTTAATTTAGATTATGAAGGTGGATCTCAGACCACAATTGGACAACAACGTTATTCCCTAAGAATCTTATGATATTGGTAATCGGGTAATCGGGTCATCCAATCATTAAAAATAAAAATCATGAATATATGTAACATCATTATAATAACCATCATATTATGATTTGATGTTATAACCAATGGAAACATGATTAATGATATTCCACAACAAAACCATTCTATAATCAATAAATTTTTAGGTATTCCATTACATATGAAGCATACATGGATATCGTAAACTAGCGTCCAACAAAAAGTGAAATATTTAGTATTATAACTATATGGCACATGCATTTTGGGGAGTTTTTTCCATATACCTAAGTTTGTAATCTAGAACAAATTCATTCAGGAAAGAATTTGTTTTTATTTTCATTCACCATGTTATGTGTAACACTTGTCATTATTTTCATATAGACATAGGCTATTTTCTTGTTGTGGCTTAAAAGGATGTGAAATGATATTAGATCTTTCCTTGTTGTTTCTATGGTGATTATCACTCATCTGATATGAATAATTGTATTTGTTCTCTTACCAAACCTTTTTTACATTATATATGGATTTTGGTAGAGGTTTATCCATTGACCATTGAATACAATCCTATAGGAGTTGTGTCATATCTATAAACTCTTAGAATCATTCTAGGTCTTCCAATGATATTAGTGGTGTATTCAATTACCATAGTTAGTTCTCTATAAAATGTTCCAATCCCTACACCTATGATAGGGGAATATTGATTGATTATATTATGCCTTTAAATTAAGTGATAATGTTGATGACCATTTCATTTTCACAATATTTTATATTTGTTAGGTAAATTAACATTTTTAATTGAGGATAGTTATAAATTAGGAAATTAATTAATAATAAGGACTTAATTTCTATTGATGGACCATGATAGTAAGATATTACACATGAATAAATATATTCACATATCTGACCTAAATAAATATGTTTTATATCACTTTTTAGTCATGTGTTCCTTTCATAGGGCTTTATTAGGACATTAACTATGATAGATACTGCCCTACATTCTTTGTTCCATAATTTTTTTTGACAATAAGATATTAGACATCAGGTGATAGAGTAGTGGCATCCAAAATTTTGGAATATAACATCTATGTAGCTTTCATTATGGGACACCACCATTCAACGACCATCATTCATGTTCAGAGAGGCTTGATGGTGCTTGAGAGTTCTGAGGGAAAATATAATATATCATTTTTGAAGTGTACATAAATAGAAAACATTGTCATTATCATCAAAAATCCTCTAGCTGGTGACCAGTAGTTCATAGTGGGGATTGGTGACTATCCCAATTTTAGGGGTGTAGTTTTCACATTTATGGTCAATCGGGATATTAGAGTGCTCATGAATTAAAATAGACTAGGTTTTTGGATCTAGATCCCGCATGTTGTTTTTGTTATATTTATATTTTCCAGTTAATCCACTCCTAGTGAGTTATAGGGTATGTAATACACTATTCATTAATGTGATACCATGTATGAATATTTCACCAAAACAAATTTTCTCTAATCCATTTTGGACATAATATCCCAGCCTAAAAATATGCTTATTATTATTCCATCGGTTATAATCCATAATATATTTTTGGAGAGTGGAATATATTCAAACGTCCTTATTTATATATAATAAAATGGAATCAAGTGGGTGGAAATGTTTCAGTTTAAGTTTCTATATTTTTATATTTCTAATAATTTGAGATATTCATGCCCTTCACTAGTGTTTCAGTACAACATGTGTTAGGGAAAATAGTTTTCATATTATGTGTCTCAGTTTCTATTTCATAATATTATGTAATATTAGGAGTTGATAATATTAAGGTTCATCTAATCATGCAATTCATCATGAATCACATTGTAGTCATTTGAGTAATTAGGTGGCTCCTCATTTCCCACATCATATTAAAATTTTTTATCATGTTATTCTCCCAAGGCCCCAATATTATTGGTCCTTTTATGCATGTGAACTTAGAGGGGTACAATCATCACTATTACAAACTCACTTATTTTCTGTTTATTGAAAGTTATCCTAAGGAAATCCAAAATCAACCTCTCCGAACATACCCTAAATTATTGGGTCATATCACATGAAAATTGGAAAACCTGGGGTGATGGATACATGTAATCAATTTCGAACCTAGTAAATAATAATTTTCATATAGATGACTATAATAACAATCCAATCCTTAATGAATGGGAATTACGTGGTTCAACAACCATTTATTATTGAACATATTTTGGATTTGACAAATCGAGTGGTGGTGAATTTTGTAATGATTACCCTAGGACTATGGGATTGTGTTAAAATAGATCCATTGTTGATAACTTTTATACAAAAATTATGACTGTTTATTCCATGGGGAGGAGGAAACAATAAATATTATACCATCCTAATAAGGTTGGTATTATCTTAGATATATTTAATGGGGGATTTTAATAAAGTATTAATTTTTGTTGAATTTTCAATCCAGGATGAGTCGAGTGTAGTGTCTATATTGAGAATGAGTGACATTCCACACTTATCAACCCCATACCCGGGGGATTTATTCTTATCATTTCATATGTGTTTTCAAATTTTTTTCAGGCCTCTCTAAGGATCCCACCACAATACTTCTTTATCTGGTTACAATGCTTTTGTGCTACATATATGATAGGTTTAGTGTTATTGACCATCATGATGTCCATTTTTTTTAAAAAAAATCAACTCATATGTAATTAAAGTTATAGGATTCATTATTTTGAGTATAATTTTATCCTTGTAATTAATTAATGAAAATTTCTCTATACACATATCATCACTATACAACTATATTTGACCAGAAATTTTGGATATTTTTTTGTGGTGCTGTAATACAATGGAGTCAAGCATGATGCAATATCCCTTATGGATTTTTTGATCCCGAGTTTTAATTTATAGAGAAAGTAACCAGGTCTATAAGATAAAAAACATTTCCACTTTTTTAATGTGAAAATTTTATATATTATAGGTTTTTTGTTTATCCTTTAACCATTGACAGGTTTACCAGATGATTTTTACTAAGTAAGGTAAGCATTACTCCTTTAACACATTTGGGATTTCATATACGATAGTGTTGATAGGATGAAAAATTGTGGGATATTCTCTATAACTAAACAATTCTACATATCTATATATTCCCCTTCCCCATAAGAGGCATGTTTCTATACTCTTACTTACCAAATATGTCATTTTTTTATAGGATGGTGACTCAAGACCTGTTGGAGGTTTGGATTTTTTTAACCACTATGGGTTATATGAAATTATAGGTGCGGTGTTTCTATAAATTAATGGGGAACTATATGTAGTTAAAAATTGTTTTTTAGGACCTCTATATATGATGGATCCCAAAAATGGGAGGATGACCTTTCCTATATGGTATATCATAATGGTAGGTTCTCCACAATTGATATAAGTCATAGGATTTCAATAATATATATATATATTTTACCATGTAGATGAACTAAATAGGACACGTGGAATTATAAATTACATAATGAGTTGGAGGGTTGTTGGAAGGCTATAGATATACCTCTTAAGTCCCATTAGAAACAAGAAATGATCAGGGTATGTGTATGATCCTTAACCAATATTGTTTCAAGATGTTTATGATATATTATTTAGGGAAATTAAGGGTTATATTATTGTTTTTTGGTAGTTACTGGTGTATAAGGATGTTTGTTAATATCTACTATGGGGACACACAATGAATTTTAGAGATGCTTCTGGGATCTTCTAACCTGCTTCTAAACTGTTGGACTGAATATGATAATATTTGTATGAGGATTCGAGATTATGCTTATCTTCCTTGTTCGAAAGAGGGATCTATTCCCAATTATAATATTGATTATACATCAAGATATACCAATGTATTTTTTTAATGGGAGAAAGAATATGTGTCTTCTCTATTATATACATTGAGGGGTGTTGAAAATTTCCCTCAGTGGTGGGACCATGGATACATTCATTTCACCGGTTAGCTACTATGATATATTGGTGGGAGTCTCATATTTTTATAGCCATATGAATATGAAAATTTCATTTAGTAGGAATATATTCCTATCAAATGATATGTTTTGATATATTCTAACACACCATAATCAGAGAAAGAGTGTGATCCTAGTCCCTATCCTTTTTCATTGTCATAATTTTCCAATAATACTCATGATCTATAAAAAGAATTTACACTGGATCCAAACCATCTCTCTAGTCTTGTTAAAAAAGTAGACACACTACAATTTAATTTGGAATATTTATATTTTCATGTTCATATGTAATTTATGGAACAAGATGTGGAATTTTATATGTCATTTCTAGAATATGATGGTAATAAATAAGGGTTGGAGAAGGGGTATTTGGATGCTTATTTATTATCAACATGATATAACAATAGACATATTAAACAGATGTTGGAATATATTTTTAATAATTTAGTCATTCATCCATATTGATATGCCAATAGGCTTCATTCATGGAGGTGGGAATGTTATCATACACCCCACTTGTTGTAGGAATATATTGGTAGAATTTATATGCATATAAAAGGATATTAACTTACTCACTAGTTTCCAATGTATTATTTTAGGGGATACTTTTATAAAATGGTTTATATGAGCCTAATTCATATGGTTCTTGTGTTTATTTTTTTATTAGGTTCTTTAATAGCATCCAATCTGTTTAATAGGGGTAGAAATCAATTTTTTGGAACAATATATAGGCATCTGTGAGGAATTGACTGCATGATTCTAGAGGTAGTGAATATCAGGTTCCGTATTGGGTGACCCCTTAGAGGAAGTTTTTTCATTCGGGACTTCCTGATCCCTAATCACAATATATGAAATGTGTTTGTTTTTACACTCTAGGGATATTCCTTAAAAGTGGATGGTGGTGGAGATAGGTGTTTGTATCCTAATTGAGACTCTCTTCAGAGGAATTGGGAACACATGGTATGTTTCTAGAGACCACTATATAAAGCCTCTATATTTTTTATAGATCTATGTAAATGATATTCCCTTACCATCAGATCTTCTACCTGGTGATTGTGTTTTTCAATAGGTTATATTGTCAACCTATTTACTATGTCTGAATATCTCACAGAAAAAATAACTATAATGACTAATTTGTGATTATGTCATATATTTGTATTAAATAGAGAATTATATAAATGTATGTTTATGATATAGAAACAATAAGAATACAATCCAATGCATAAATTTATTTAGGTTCAAATTAAACACACATTTTTCACAATAGGAATATTCAAATCAGTTCCAACAATTTTTATTGTGATGAATAAGCAATAAAATAGCCCAAGATTTGGGAATCCTTATTGATTTGGAACATTTCAATATTTTTTCATCAGTTTCATTTCATTGAATACATGAAACAAAAATGTATGACTTGTGGTAAAGAAAATATTATTTATAAAATTTCAACACCAACCACATAATTTTTTGGACCAAGGAAGGCATGCACATACACATGAATGAACTGGACTGTATATGGCTACTCAATATCCTTGCAGATTAAGTAATCCTATCATATTTGGTTTCTAGTGGCGTTTTTTCCTATAAAATAACCCCCAATCAATACTCCTTGTCTTTGATAATCTATAGGGCTAAATTTTTAAAGAGTGAAATCATTTTGGATTCATTCTAAATATGACTTGTAACCCACATTAGTCATGAATTTGGGAGTTCAGGAACATTTCACCCTTTTGGGGGAGTTATTTCATAATATGGGATTCTCAAATAGACTAAATTCAAGTATGTGATTGATTCCCATATCCTAGGATGGGACAGGTTACCCTAAAACTAGTAATGGGTTCTTTTCACATGATAATGACAATAAATATACATATTAATGGAATATAGTATATATAAAAATCTATAATTATAAATGATTATCCATCCATAACACCATATATATGTACCATAGGTACAACATTTTTATATTATTATACATTTTCATGGTATTCTATAGTTCACTATATTTTAAAGCAGCATGACTTGGAAATCCAATGAATATCATCATACTAGATGGGATTGGATGTTTGTGGTGTCTAAATTTTGTGAATAAAGGGATTAATATAGGTCATTTTAAAATTAATCAGAAGCCATGTGGTTCAATGAAATTTAATAGTTATTTTAATAACTTTTATGGATGTGAAACAATGTATGTTCCATTATATTTACCATCAGCTGGTATATATGACTAGACATGTTATATATAACAATGGTTTATATAGGAAATAAATATGAGGGGACCATTATGATGGACTATTAATTTAATAATATCAAATGGGGATGTTTTGATCTCAAAAAAGAAAAGATCCTAAGATGATAGGTAACATTGAGAATATGAGACGATGAAAATAATTTGATTTCATATGGAGGGAATATGTCCCTCCTAGTGTGGACGTGAATTTTTTTATAATATATCAAAGTAGAGGGATGATTCCCTTGAAATATGGAATTAGTTGGGGAAGAGATAAGATTAACGATATTGGGTTCAATCATTATAGATTCAACCTACTTTCCCACCAAAAGAAGAATAAAATAAAACATAGTTCTGATGAAATACATTATGTTTCTTTGAAAAATCCACAAATTGTTTTATCACTATGTGGTATGGATATTTTCATATATATTCACATCATGTTCCTAGGATGTTTGACATGAAGATTACTGTCAAGATGCATTAATGAATATTTTGAGATATATGTGACAATAGATAATCATTTATGGTTTAGGAATATGTGGTACACCATATAGATATTCAACAACAATATAACCATTAAGGGAGTAGTGGATATGAATTTGGGTCTTATAGCTTCATTTGATTCAAAATTTGTAATTTTCTTGATGTTAATGCTTTCATCTTTACATGCCTCTAGAAATTCATGAGTCATGGTTGGTTTTAGAAAAAATAGATAATCGAACGATAATGATCATTACAGTAGAGTGTGAATATATTTTTTTAAGGGGTTTGTACATTGAGTCATCCCAATGATATTTATCTCTCCATGACTAATAGATTAATCCTGATTGATTATATCATCTACGGGAACCTATTTGATATCTTGTATAATGAAAAACATCTTACTTCAATTTACCATCTTATTTCTAGGCACAAACGAGGTATATAATATAAAGGTAGGAGGGGTAAGACATCCATGAGGAAGGAATACAGAAAAAACTATGAGTTATTATTTATCTAATCAATCTCATAGGACACTGAAAAAATCCTCACTCAAAAACAAAATGAACATATATGGTGTGTTCCTAAAAGAGATCTCAATTATGAAAAGAATCTCTCATTACCATTCCCCTATGGGTTCCACTATGTAGGACAATGACCTAATGCCTCGTTTTGTCAAGGGAATATTTGACCAAATGGGTTCATTATTGTGTTCAATTAATTATTGCAATGTTATGTATTCTTTTAAGGATGGTTTTAATAGTTTATGTTGTTGCATGACTAAATCTATGAAAAAAGATCCCATATCATATTGTTATTTAGTCGATCATATAACCAAGATTGAAAAATAACATGATTGAGATTGAACAAGGTAATCACATGATATATATATATATATATATATATATTCTAGAGATCACTAAACTCATTCAAACATCTAGAATCCATGTTCATTGATATGCACTACTTGTTGTTGAAATTAGTAACTAAATCCATGCTTGTTTTCTACCATTATATAGAATCATTACATTTTTATAGAAATTGAATATTGAGCTTGAAGAAAAAATGATAATGGAAGTTTAAATTCATTGGGTCACTCCTCTCATTTGCATGTCAATTATCTCTTCATCTCTTTATTTTTAGGGTCTCTAGTTCCCTTCAATGAACAAACATTTTGTAATTTATAAAAATATGCACATAATTAGTACAATATTATATGAATATTAAAAAATGTTAATGGTATAATGTATTTGATTAAATACACAGAGGATTCAGAGACTATGTGACTTATTTCATGTGATGATAAATTCATGTAACTGAGAACCATCTCATGATAATGGATTTTTTGACCAAATAACTACAAGACATCACATAATAAATATTAAATATATGTAGTTCTATCAGTAAAATTTAATCCGAAGAACAATTCATGATAAATAAAGAGTGAATTAGGGGATTCCATCAATTACATATTCCAAAATCATTTCCCAAATTTTGGTGATCTCGGGTGGATCCATCATAAAAACTATATTCTCCAAACAAATCAAGTAAATGGAAATAAATGTGGGTGTATCCATTATTTTTATAAAATTCATGTGGTTTTAATATGGTAAAATCATGTTATTGGTGAGTGTGTTGAACTAGTTCGGTTACACAATTACATATCCCATTAGTGGGATAAATACCATGATACAACATGAGTCCCCTTTGGGGAAAAGGTATTTTATGGAGAATCCATGGAACTTTTTGTTTATGTAAAATTCGATGATCTATATTATTTTTTCATGACCCCACATCATGGATATTAATATGTAGGTAACGTTAAAAGGGTAATACAATAACCATGAAACATTTGAGAATAATATAATAATAGTATTAATTAAGAACATACTTAATAAATGGGTTGGGTTAGTTGATGTTGACTAATTTAAGGAAAACAAATGGATTTCTAGTAGTGGAATATCTTTTCCCTATAATTTATTTATGATATAAACTATTATATAATTAAATGATAGTTTTCTAGTAGTTGAAAATTTATTTAAAAATGATTATAAAATTTATTTTGTGTTTTTGAAACCTATTGTAATTCTGTATATGATCGTCATACATCTAGTAAATCCCCCTTCAACTTAAATCCATGTAAATGTAGTCTAAAATAGATATAACTTCAATAATGGTTATAAGAAGTCATAATAATAATTATACCAATACCCATAATATCACCATTATTTTTTATAATAGTAAAGAACCAAAATAATCAGTCGATATATTTAACGTATTGTCCTTGACATAAAGTACTACTTTATTGTTTCTTAATCCATAAAAAATATAACCATGGAATAAAGTTGAAATACGTTATATAAAATGTGTCCTAGGTATCTCATAGGTATTTTTATTTAGTTTCATTATCAAAACAGTTGACTATAAATATCAAATTACACCTTAAATGAGTAAATAAATATTTTAACAAATAATACTAAGTCTTTTATAATATATTTACATTAATAATAAATATTAATATTACAATATATAAATATTTATAATATATTAAATTGTATAAAATATATTTTCTTAATAAATAAAATCCTTATACATTTTATTTTATAGATAGTAATACCATCATATGGTTTAGTTTATATAGTACATTACCATAGTAAGAGTCATTTGACATGGAAAATTAGCTTTAAAATGTTAATTTTCATGGTTTATACAAGTCTATTTAAGCTTAATTAAAACACTTTTGAGTTTAGGAAACTATGTAATGTTAGGAATACTCTAACAAGGTTATACAACAGAACCATTTAGTCACCATAGACAAAATTGTAAAAAAAATAAACATCGACAAACATTCATGAAAATTATTATTAAGTAATAAGTAAATAATTTCATGATAAAATAAAATTAACAAATTAATGAATTTAAGATCAATGTCAGACATTTATTCTATACATTTGACATCTTTTAACAACAACAAACTCAATTTAACATTTAATAGAATAGGTAATTGGGAATAAAAAAAGGAAATATCGAACAATATTGTTTTTATTTATAAAAACAAAAAAATGTTCTTTTGAGCCACTCGAGAATAACCCTATTAAAACATTTTAAACACCTTTAGATTTTATGAGATCATGGGAATTCACCATATGATTAATATTACCACATATTATACTATGAACCCTTCAGAACCATTGTGGGAACTCAATACACAACATGATGTAACAAAAACCACAATGTTTGATGACAAATAATGATATATTACTATAGAATTAATCTTCTATAATATCAAAAAATTTCCAATATAATAATATTTTGAGATAAGTTTGTATGAGGGTTCATAGATATGAAAACAGTTCTTAGGTACATATTACTAAAAACATATAAAAAAAATCAATATCAAGTCTTTCATGGTGAAACACTCATGACCACCCTATGGAAAACATACCCCATGTCACAACATAAGGAATCATGGTTAATGAATAATATTATAACCAAAATATAAGAATTCTTATCTCTGATGACCTACACCCCATGACACAGAACAAATTTACATCATCATTGAAATGACCTTGTCGTGATTCATACAATCATGACATTATATACCATTTTAGTTGAAATAATAGTTTTAAATACACATAATTTCTTATTAACATATACTAGACCCTCCAATTACAAGATACAATAATGTTAGTGTCTAATAATTTTTAGGTTTACAATTTATGTATGTATATATTTATATATGTACCTAAAAAATATTCAATTTATATACATATGTGAATATTAAAAAATTGTATGATATTATGTTTTTTTGAATATATATATATATATATTAATTACCTTATATATTTTAACACATATATGTATAATTGGTGTTTGTGTCTACAGACCAATAGAATTTCATATATTGATTTACATTAAATTAAAAAAAATATTATCACATAATGGTTTTTACTCACTATAAATCTTATCTAATAATTTATTTATATTAATTTTCAATTCCAAATGTTACCAAATTTCCCTTCTACAATGATTGCACAAAAATAAAATGGTGATATTCTAAAATATTATTAATTGTCTCATTACATCATTATAGAATGACATAGATTATGACTAACTGTACAGGTCTGTACAATCATAAGATATTGACAATTATTCTAATAAATTTTTCAATTATTGTTCTTTAATAATGTATATCATGTGGGAAGACCCACCAATAATAACATAACATGTTTTTGTGTGATTGGGAATCCCTATGTATATATGTCTCAATTGATCATTATTTGTGATATTTTTATTAATGTATATAATGAATAATTTAATATGATGTATGTATGATGACCATGATGATATGTATTTAGAGAGTTTATATAGATACTGTGTACTTAAAGTGATATGAAATTAGTTAAATAAGACTATAAAAATTTTCACCTTCCATGTTAATGGAATAAGATATCATTATCCCATTTCATTGAACAAAAATTGTATAATGAAATAAATAGACATGAATATTTATTGATGAGGAAATCATGGAATGATTATGAATGGTAAATTGAGCATATTATGTAACAAAATTAGTAATCAACTGACATGGTGATATATTGGTGGGTATTATGAATATATTACATTTAATAATTCTTTGGAATATAGTGTTTTTAGAAATTAAATTTTTCTTTATGGATAATTTTTTTTGTTTATACATGATAATCATTGACTATATATATGATCACTTAATTTCAATGAGAAATTGGACAAGAGGATAAAATAGTATGTTTATTCAAAACAATAAAATTCGTATGAACATAATAATAAACAGATATGTTATTCCCCATGTATAGATTAAAAATTTCTCAGCTAATATTGAACAGATAAATTCCATCATCATTTATTAATTTTTAGAATATATAAGTTGATCAATATCTACTATTTATTTATTCATGTCCTAATAAATGATATATATATATATATATTCTACTTTTTTAAATAAATAAATGGATATATTTATTTAATTATATATAATTTTCTGAAATTTTTCCCAACATTGGAAAATATAATATTAATTTATTGATTGAAAAAATTATATTTAATTGAATAAACAATTTTCTAACAATGGTTTGATATATTATATGGAGAAAAAACTTTGTATGGTTAATGACCCAATGAAATAAATATACATTGTTTATAATCATATAAGAATATAGTAATCAATTTATTTAAGAAATAATATTTCACGAAAAACATTTCTTCGTAATATTATTAATAATCCTATTATTTTACCTAGGTATTATGTAATGATCCATCCAAGGTTACCCTCAACCTGTCACTCATACTGTTCCATTACTTCCCTCATGGTTATTCTTGATCACCATAGGATGGGGACAAGCACCTGTGCATCAAACAACACAATATATGGAGTGATTTCAACCAACCTAATCAAACACTTAGAATATAGGTAGAAAACAAAAAAAGGAATAGAGGAAGACAAAAATATATATATTTTCCATAACTATAACAAAAAATAATATATATACAACAACAAAAATTAGATAAAAACTCTAATGGACAAGTCCAATGGCCCGGAACCAAAACCAAATAGCTGCACCAAATGATGGAATGGAAAAAATCCCAATATCTCACTACCATTTAACCAATGAGCCGACACGAACCTCACCGCCTCATTGTGCCATTTTTACTTTCCTTACATTGGATGACAAACAAAGTTCTACGCACCACCAAGGAGGTACGTAGGGTGTGTGCTTACAGGTTAAGTAGGATTCCACAGAGGTGTTCCATAACGAACCTCTGTATAAAAATTCTTTTATTGTCATTTTATGTAAAAGAAATCATAATAAGAAGTAATATATTATTATGGAAAACATGGTAAATAGTTTATTTTTTCCATTTTTTAAAATAATTTCAATTCTACTAATACAAAAACATATTTTCCATACCATTTCTCATAAGATTAAACATGAATATCAAGGCTAACTCAGAATTCCAATAAATAAAAACTAGAATCACATGTTTCACAACCCCAATTAAAACTATTGAACCATACCACAAACTATTTTTACAACAATAATCATGTGAAAAAACCAATTCCTAAAATAATGGGATGAGGAATTAGTGAAATAATCCATGAGTAACCCCCCAAAAATTCCACTATAAGTGCCCTAGAACAACGGGCCTAGGAAATAGAAAAAATCAACCTAAAAACCTCTTTGATAATCACAAAATAATGGCTAACGACCCCATGCTAATGATTTCAACTATGTACCCAAGTGAAGCCATATCCACTTTTTTCAAAATTCATTTAGAATAATTTCACAACCATTTCAACGTTATTTTCATTCCTTTTAAAATACCCCTTTTCCATTCAATTTGTGAATATCATGGGAAAGACCAGTTTTCATTGAAAAATATTTTCAACACACACAAAACAATCATGCCAATCTGTAAATATAAATAAAATTGTAATGAAAAATAATAAGTTCCAATATCATATTCCAGAGATGCAACCACCTACCTCAAATCATGGGTTACACATGCTCAGAATGGGATCCACCAACAATGAAAACCTAATGGTGACAATGAAGGCCTATAAAATAATACACATAATGTGGTTGATCCAAATATATACACATGGGGTCGACAGAAAGTATGAAACCTATGTACCTTAATAACAAACACCCACTCCCCCAAGAGGCACAAGAAAAAATTCCTATATAGCACGACTGTATAAACGAACTAAATGAAACCATGAATAAACACTATATTAACACAATACATCCAAATACACTACCGAAATGCGATACTACGATTAAATGAAATGAATAAACACAATGATTGATTACATGGAGATATGCACTATAGTCACAAAGGTGATCCAAGATGAACAGATCAATATAAGAGGAGTTGTGTCTTCGGAAAATACATTAGAAATACCTTGGGTTGAGGGTGAAGGATTCTTGAATGAAATGACTAATAAAAACATCCAAGCACATATTTTTAAATGGGATGTAGGCCGTTTCAGAGAAAAAAACTCCAATTCATGTCATGAAGTCCATACTGGATAAGTACGCCAAAAAACCCATAACATTGGATTAAAAATACATTATTCAAACATTCATGATGTGAAATATCGTTAATGTTGTGCAATATATCACAGTGTGAAACCACTTTCATGGATTGAACCCAGTTGGAATTGTATGAAATGTAACACAATTAAACAACTTGAAATCTATATATATCATGATAAAATAGTAACGAGATGTTACAAACTCCCCACTATAAATACATTCCATCCCCACGAATTCATTTATAAGTCGTAATTCCTATTAATATATGAGGCCACAACTCCCTCGTCAATGAATCGTCTTCCCAAATATCATTAGAATCTAAATTTTTTTTATATAGTAATCCGACCAAGGGAATAAACATCACATACAAGACACTCTCTTGAGAGTCAATGATCTAACTGATTTATCCAAAATGGAAGCATTCAGTTCTTGATCAGTTCCATCCCATCTCAGAATGTGATAGGGATCAAGGTGATACTTCTTGAGGTAAGGTATATGGAAAACATGTCAATTGAACCAACATTTCTATCCAATAAGCAACATGTCCGAGTCTCTTGGTGGCCTAAAGAATTCCAACATATATCGGAGAAAATATTATCTATTTTCCAAGATGACAGTGACCAAACTGAGGAGAAACATTCAAGAAAACCTAGTCCCCTAACATAAACTCCAAAGTTCGATGCAAATGATATGCACAAAATTTCTATGGAATCTGTGTTGTTATGTATGTCCTGAATCTTTTTGGACATCTCATAAACCAAACATGGTCAAAATTGAGTTACTTTACCCACTATAGCCTAATAAAGATGTGATATAAATGGGTGACCATACAAAACCTCTAAGGGAACCACTCATAGCAATGGATAATAATTATTTTTTAAAAATAACTCAATCATTCTCAAATGGCTATCCCATGATCCTTTGAAATCCTAGATAGTTTCATAGATCATATCTTCCAGAATATAAACAACGTGCTTCATATGAATGTCTATCTATGGATGTAATGTTGTTCTCATCTGGACCAATGTACCCACTAGCTCATGGAGACTCCTCCACAACCTCAAGGAAAACCTAGGATACCTATCCAAAATAATGAGAGAAAGACTCCCATGTATCCTCATAATCTCTTACACATACAACTTACCCAGATCTTCAATATTTGTTGTATCCTTGATTGAAATAAAATTACTAGAATTCATCAACCTGTTAACAACCACACGGATAGCATTTTTACCTCATGGAGTCCATGGTAATCCAACAACAAAATACCAGCACACCTCATCCCATTTCTAGATCATCACTATAGGAGGATAACATAAACCATAAGGTTTCCAGTGCTCTATCTTTAACCTTTTACAAGTGTAATACCGAGAAACAAATGCCTTGAAGTCATGCTTCATACCCTGTCTCTGCAATTGGCACCTCATGTCATAATACATCTTTTTTGTGCCAAAATGAACAACCTACAATGTTCTATATAAATAAATCAATATTAAACACATCACAAATACTGGTATGGAAATCATTTTCTGGAAATAAGCACACAATCTAAAGAAAGAAACCAACCCAAAATAGTCTCACAACAAAAAATGATGTATTTATTCTTATGAAACTCATCATCATTTTTTTGAATATTACAAATAGATTCTAAGAATGATGATGGTTACGAAACACTTGTCAAAACCATTCCTGAAACATCCTCCTGATCATCTAGGTGAAACTGAATGAAAAGAATCATAAGGTTCTACTCTTCCTTCAGTTCTGGAATAGTCTGTGACTATACATTCCTAATTATAGAATCTACAATGACATTCCCCATACTTGTGGTCTTTTCGTTATCGATGTCAAACATATGATGGTATAAAACCCATCGTATCTACCAGATATTCAATTCCTTATGATAAAAGGTATACATAAAACTCTTGTGATTAGAAATTACCATGAACCTTTCCCGAAAAACATAGTTCTTCTATCATTTATGATCATACATGAATGTGGGAAGCTCTAAATCATGAGTGAGGTAATTCATTTCGTGCTGTTCAAAATCAAGAGGGTTATATGCTACTACATGGCCATCCTACATAAGCACACATCGCAAACTAGCACCCGAGGAATCAAAAAACAACACATACCCCTTACTAGGCTTAGGTAATATCGGAATTTTATATGATGTCAGAAGTCATTTATGTTCATCAAAATAAGACTAACACTTCACATCCCATATGAATTTCACCACCTTTATAGTAAGACCAGTCAATGGTGACTCTATATTTGATTAATCCTTGAGAAACCATCGGTTTTATCTGTCATGAGAAAGGAACCATCAAAGCCCAAATTCATTTTTTGATTCATTTCATGAAAAAATTTCCTTTACCTTCTCTAGATAAAATAATAGTCCATGGCCAGATATTCTATGTCCTAAGAATACCACTTCATAAATCTAGAAAATACATATCTAAATTATTCCCTATAATTAATGACTTGTCAAAATTTCTATAACCAAACACAAGAAAGAGCTCTTTATCATGCTTGGATTTCAAATGAACCAAAATATAATCCAAGAACACTACCAAAAATTGGTCAATATATGGAATATACGATTTATCAAATAAATAAAAATTGTAGTAGTGTTATTTAAACCAAAAGACATCACAAGATATTCATAATGGATATACCTACTCCTAAAATCTATATTTGATATAATAGACTCATGCACTATGAGAATATGATAACGTTACCGATGTTCAATCTTTTAATACCACTTCTCACCAATTAACTAATCAAATAGATCATCCACATGAGGTGGAGGATATTTTTTCTTAACTATTACCTGATTAAACTTCTCATAGTCCTCTGATAACTACTGTGAACCATTTACTTTATTAACAAAGAGAGAAGGGCTTTCCCAATGTGAAATACTAGGGAAACATAAAAAGTTTTCCAATAGGTTCTCCAACTAAATATTAAGTTGTTTTAGGTCCACAGGATCCGTATGTTAAGAAAATTATTGATATCAACTGCGCACCTGGAACCTGAGAGGTCATAAACTCTACCTATCCCACATGATGTATACTAGAGAAATAATCTAGGAAAATATTAGGAATCTATTGGACAATAATGTGAAAATAATCCACATGATATATGTCATCAGGCTCAAACACAAAAAATGATAGAAAACCCTTGAGCTCTAGGAAGGAAGGACAAGAATAACTTGAACATGGGTCATATTGTCCCTAAAACAAATGAGAGCTACCATCAGCATAAATAAATGAAGTACATCGATGATAACAATCAACCTTTACTCATTGAGTGACTAGCCACTCCATGCTAAAGATTTCATAAAATAGATCCAAATCAACAACGAGAAAATCCCAGACTAACTCCATGTTGTCTATCATTAATAAACCATAAGGAAAATAAATCCCCTAGTCTTTCCTCTTACTAGATGGTTTTTTAAACTCTATTGTAAAGGGACTAAGTTTCGTTGGATGTTTATGAATATCTACTAAAAATGTAGTTATAAATGATAGGGTGTCACATGTATCATGTAAGAAAATTATTACTAAATATTCAATAAGGATTGTCCCTATTATTATTTCCAGTCCTAAATCTGCTTCCACTGTAGAATCCTATATGGCATAAAAATGCATCCCTCCTAATGCCAGTGGATGGAGCCCTGTAGTCATTGATGTTTTTGATTCCACCAATGTAGACTTTGGTGCCAACAAACCCTAACCATAATTAGGAATATTCATATCCAGACAGAAACACTAAAATAGACCATCTTGTCCAAAATTGTTGCACATATTCACCTGTATAGGAAAAGAATATCTTGTGTGTCTTCATTTTCCACACTGATAAAAATTCAAAGGAACAGTACCCACTATAAAAGAAGGTGTAGAGGGGTCTCGTTGCTGAGACCCACCTCCACTACTCATGTGATGATCATTCCACATCATCTTCATTCCATATGCATCACTAATGCTGCAATCTGATAGAAGAAATGTTGTTAAAACCCCATAATTTACTATCACATTAATTTATTCCATCACACATATTTATACAATATCTTTATAGGTATAATTTCTCAATATAAACACCTATGATTTGATATCTGTCTGAAAACCATGTATGTACTTATGAGCATTCAGTTAGTCATTCTACACCATGTCTAGGGAATAATTAAAAAAGATTAGAAAAATAATTTATGTGTCCCAACACCAAACTCTCTCCCAATTGAAAACATTAAATCTCTGACGAATTATCCAACATCACTAACTAGAAATTTTTTTTTGGAAGAAAATGTTTTTGAAACTCATCCAATCCAAGTCCATCTGTGTGTCATCCTGGACCTTAGAATCTAACCATTTCTTTATAAAACCCTCGATTCTAAACACTACATACTTCACCATGATGTTCTTATGAGTATCTATAATGGAGATGATTTGATCCATCCTATACAGTTATTCATATGCCTTTTGATGTTTTTTCATTCCTTTAATGGACAATGGTTTCTTGCACATGAAATTACACTATCAATCAATCTCTCTCCTCCAGCTCCTTGATGTATCTCAACAATGTGTTCTAAACTCATGGAACATCTTGATCTATAACATGGACTTCCCATATGATAGACTTGATGTGATTTCTATCAATAGGTGGGATCCCTTGAGGAACATCATTTGAACCTTACTGATGAACCCACAGAAGACGTATCTAAGGGAAATTACTAGAAACTAAAAAATAAGGACGATATTAAAAGAGAAAATATATAATTTCAAACTAGAAAACCAATAAAAACCTTTGATTTAAAAAACCACTATATACTCACATCTAAACTTCGCAAGGAAACACGAGTCTCTCTATGATAAGATCTGGACAAGCACTTATCACAACAAGCCTCTCAAGTCACATATTTACTTTATCTAGTCTAATAGACGTCCCAAGACAAGGACTCCTAAGAAAATATCTTCTATGATACAAAATTTTAATGAACTATCCCTAGTTCCACTCAACCAGGCACCCCGACTATTCCGTTACATACTCAAAGGGCATTCCTGATCCCAATGTGGTGGTGAAAAGTTCGTAATCATTGAACAACACAAAAGGGGGAATTATTTCTCCCAACTCGATAAAAAAACATTCCATATATGTAATAAAAAAAGAAACAGTTGATGATGAAAAAGGCATATATTCTATAAAAGTAAGAAAACATCAAAAATAAAAAAACATCAAAATTAGATAAATTCTTTAATGGAAAAGTCCAACTATAAAGTACCCATGCCAAATAGCTACTCCAAATCATGAAATGGACAATATCGCAATCTATCACCACAAAAAACCCAACAAGATGACACAAACCACACCTCATCACTATGGTTCCTTGCCTTTCCCTACACTGAATGAAAAAAATATATAAACACTCCTGAAGAAGTGCACATGGTGTGAGTAAACAGGATATGTACGACCCCTACCACAGTTTTCGATAATAAACCTCTGAATAAAAATTCATGTATTATCATTTTAAGTAAAACATGGAGTGATAATTATTAAATATGTTTTATTGAAAAAAGGAAAACACTTCCCATTTTCCATGGTTCTAAAAAAATAATGTATATCAACTTCAATGAACACATTACATATCATTTTTGAAAATAAAAAACAAACATATAAAGGCTAGCTGTGAAATACAAGAAATACAAAATTGAAAACAATGTATCAAAACATGAAGGAATACTACAGGTGCATGCTTTAGACTACTCATACCACAATTATCAAGTGCACAATTCAGGTCCTAGTACAACGTGCCAAGGAATCAAAGGAATACAACATGAGTAAACCCCCCCCCCCAACTATTTCAATATCGGTCCCCTAGAACAACAGGCCAAGTTAACAGTGTAAATACTTAAGATAAACCTCATTGAAATTAACAAAATAATGGACGATGACCCCAAACTAAACCTCAAACCTAAGTACCCAATTAAACCCATGTGGTAATATTCACAATTTATTTCAATGATTTCAAAATAATTTCAAAACCATATAGATGTTCACTTCAATGCATTGAAATATCCCTTTTACTATTAAATTTGTCAATAACTAGGGGAAAACAATTTTACACTGAAAATAATTTTCAACACACACAAAAAATCATGCAAATATTTCACTATAAATAAATTTGCAAATCCAAACAACATGATCCATTTTCAAAGTCTAGAGACAGAACCACCTACATCAAATCTCGGGTTGCACACCCCATCAATGGGAACCACCTATAGAGAAAATCCAATTATGACAAATAAGGCCCTGGAATCCAATGCACATAACATGGTTGATCCAGATCTAAAAAAAAGAGTTTGGTGGAAAGGAAGAATATTACATACCTCAAGAACAAATACTTGTCGCACCACAACCAAAAACTGAAAAGGACTCTAGAGAAATATTTCACAAAATATCTATTTTGAAACAATAATAAACACCATATTAACACAATGATCCAAACATTCCACCAAAATACGATACAACAATCAAAAGTAACAATGAACTAGAAAGGTCAATTACCCTGAGAGACATGTTGCAGCTGTAACATAGATCCAATTCTGAACTAATCAATCTTTGTGGAGTGGTGTCTCTAGAAAATTCCTAGGAGAGACCCTAGGTCAAGGGTAAATGAGTCCAAAGAGAATGGACTGAGAAAATCTACCATGTTCATGTTCTAAAATTGGATGTGGTCCCTTTTAGGACATAAATCTCTCATTCACATCGTGAAGTTCATGATGGATATGTATGAAAAAAAATCAATTTTTTTATATTAAAAATCTTGTATTTAAATCATTCATAACGTGAAACCCCTAATCATGAAATGTAATATTACATAAGTTGAATCCCCTTTCATGGATTGTAACTAGCAGAAATTACAAGGTGTGTAAACCATTGACATGGCGTGAAATCTTCCTGCATCTTGATAATGTGGTTACAATATGTTACAAATTACATAGAATAAACAAATGAATAATTTATTATTGTGGAATTATTGTTTATTTAACCCTATTTATAAATTCAATGATATATAAATTTATAAATTGAGTAATATGGTGTGCACAATAAAATACTATCTAAAAATAACTTATTCCTATGGAGAATAATTGAATCATCCTCCATATTAATAAAAAAATATTGATTGATTTATATTGTGATCAAGGAAAACATTTTTAATGAAATGGGTTCTTCCACACTTGTACTCTAAAACCAGCAACCAGATGTGAGGGATTGTTAATGTTGTTCAAGAGGATTATTGGGATTGAGTTAATTCTTATATTACAATAATTTTAATTTTAATTTTAATGAAATCCTCTTTGATATTTAGGTGAATCAATCATTATGTTATTTAAATAAAATTAATTTCATATAATGAAAAAAAAATAAGAGGAACTTCCATATCACATATGTTGTTCCTAAATACCAAAATGTTCTTTTAGAGTGGTAACATTCTATTTAATAATTATTTATAATTTATTTATTTTAGTTTGATGAGTATTTTTTTTATATTTCATATTCATAAACACATTTTTAACCCTATGGTCATGATTACACATTCATCAAATAATGACCGACTAAAAACACATATAAAATTCATTAAGAATGATCCTAAATTATTTTTGGTAAAAAAAAGGTTTCTAGTTATGTCAGATGATTACAAGATATGTAATAGTAAATTACATGATGGGCATCATTTTTCAAACAAAACAATCATAATATAATATAAATATTCGTTCATTACATGGATTTGTAAAAATTATCATTGAATAGAAAACATTAACCACCTATACAAAATATTATTTTACATGGATTACCCATCATATGGATGGTGTACAAATCATGTTATCTCATTGGTTTTTAATGATGGGTAATATTATAGTGGGGTGGATGGTAAATAAAACACTACATTATACAATATGTATTGACTTCCATCCAAAACATGAATTGATAAATAAACTACACAGTAACTAGATTTTATGCACCGATCATGTAATAATTTTAACTCACACAAGGTACAAACCAAGTATTTTTATTGTGCCATGTACCTAAACACACGATGTTATAAAATATATATTTTTTCTACAAAACATATAACATTTTTTGAACACCCCATTTACTTCATGTGAATTTCCATCGATACAAACTGTATATATTCATGGAATTTTTTTGGTTATAAAAACCATGAAGACTACATTATACCACCATCATAACATCTTATCATGTGTATCGTGACATGAAATGATAGAAAACATTCTATGTTAGTTGATAGTATACAGGGACTATACATAGCTTCTATAAATCCTCATGTTGATAAATAGTGAACATCTTATCATTATTAATTATAATAAATATATTCGATGTGATCATGAATATAAATACAATGCAGCCTCTATGAACATAGTATATACTAAAATATTTTAAAAAACATAAAATATAAATTTAATAAATTTAGTTAAAATGATTATTATTAAATTTTTATATATCAAGTAATATAGAAACAAAATATTTATGTAATAATTTTTTGTTAATTTATTAATTAATTTAATAATTACATAAAATTTATTATAATTAAAATAAATCAATATGAATTTTAGGATGAATAAAAAAGTTTATCAAAGAATTTTTTTATTGACCAAGACTCTAAATAGACCTATTTTTTCATGGATTTTAATTTAATCTACTAATATATTATATGATTTTTTGTTATATTAATAATTTAATTAAGTATTATGTTGTATTAATTATCCCTCCTTCATTTATGTTATACAGGACTGTATGTGTACAAATTTATTTATGCAAACCTAAACCCTTCATTACCCTATATTACATGTGATTGATCATTTTTAAATGATGTATATTCTATATATAGGATATATTTTAAGTGCCACATTTTGGTGAATCTGACAAAGGAGAAACATATCAAAATGGGGGAATGTTATAAATCGATAAAAGTAAATGTTGAAGTATTTATTTCTCATATGGTATTTCTTTTTTTTATCATCACTTTAATAAAAATCCAATTTATTAATTCACCTGATTATATCCATCATTTTTTTTATTTTTCATTCCATATATATTTATTTATTTATGGGATTTTAGGTTACTTTGGATATCCAATCATGGTAAAAAAATCATTCTAATATAAAATAAAATTAAATATATATGTTTAAATTATTTTATCATACAAGGTTAATTAATTATGTAATATCCGTAAAATATTAAAGGTCATTTTAATAATAAAATAGAATATTTTACATATCATAAAAAAATTTCACAATCAAAATATTGTATCAGAAAATTCTCATAATTTCATCAGTTAGAATAAAACCATAATCAAATGTACTTGTCTATCCCATTCCAAGAAATATTAAATTATAAGGGTTTTATGATAAAATTATTTGGATGGCCTATATAATAATGCCTCATGATTTTCCCTCATATGAC
Source organism: Viscum album (assembly GCA_963277665.1). NCBI lineage: Eukaryota > Viridiplantae > Streptophyta > Magnoliopsida > Santalales > Viscaceae > Viscum > Viscum album. The sequence goes on along the minus strand of CAUJRU010001253.1, from coordinate 49,343 downwards.
AAGATGATAAATATAGGAAAGAGTTTATATAACACGATTAAAGAAGTTTATGATTTTTTAGTGTAATCAATGTATCGAGGAGCTGTGATCCAATGTAGTTGGAAAGAAAATCATACCTATACAACTTTGAATAATTTGATGAGTGAAATTTTATGGTTATATTGTAAGTTTAACTTTTTTTATTTCCGAAAACATATTTGAGGAACTAAATATTATAAATCCATTGATGATTAAAATTGTGAATTGATAAAATATAGAGAGATTGATTAAAATAATTAATTGAATTTAGAAAAACATGATAGATAAAAAAAATATTATTTTATTTTATCTGTAAATATGTAATAAAACCATTCTATTGTCATAGTCATTAATGGATAATGAAAATATTATTAATAAAAAACCATTCCAAGAGTGGTTCATGTTATTTCACATTAAAATATAAATATAAAATTGGTTTTCATTGTTGGGTTATGTTATTCCATATCATGATCTTATGGTACAAAAGAGAGTGACATGAATACCTTTATGGGGAACAAGGAGGATTCATAATGTGATTTTTTAATTTTTTAATAATGTGAATTCATATATATAAATATATAATATAGGTTTATTGATTTTTACACTAAGAAAACTCATATACAAGAACAAGTAATTATGAATGAAACGAAAATGAAAAATGTGATGTCATTACCCAATACTAGTTTCAACTAGTATATTGATATCTAGATTGTGATCATGTAGCCATCATGATTATTTATATTAATTCAATATAGAAGATATTATTTGATAATGATAAAAAACTATTTATTAACCTCATGTTACAAATCTCACAAAAAAATCTCTAAATTCATTAAGAACTATACCATTAGAAATTATAGAAAATGAACTAAAGAATCTTATTAATATAGTTTTGATGATTTTTAGGATTGGAAAAAACAGGGACACAAAACTGATAAAGTGAATTAATTGCGGAAAAATGTATTATGTCATATGAAAATCAATATTCAATGGTTACATTGAATTTCCAACACATTTAGAAGAATATTCAGATGGAGGGAAATGAATAGGAGGTTATTTATAAACCTTGTGGAAATAGAGGTCCCTAGAAGATTAAGATAAATTTATTAAAGATTAATCACATATAAAATTTAATTTATAGTAAATTCATGAGAATTTAATTTTTATATTTATTTTATTTATTATAAAATTCATTAAGTGTGGGATTTGACTGTAATTTAATATAGGATTGATGAAACCTAAGAAATAATAACATAATGAAGGTGGACCTTGAAGTAGCTAATGGTGTTTTACTTCTATTTTGATTATGTAATTGTTAAAACATCATAATTCCAAGTGGATTTATTCTCATATTAAAAAAATTAGTATTTCATGTCAGAAAATCATTTATCATTATGTTCAATATGCGACACAATGATATTTTATTATATGTTTGTATAATAGTTTTTATGGTTTAAAATAAAAAATAATAATTCAATAATTCATGGATCTTATATATATATATATTATAGGAATTTAAGGATGAATAATTATATATAAGACTCAAATAAAAGCTATATTTTTTAAGTAAAATTGTTGTCAATTAAATCAATATTCAAATCCCATCTATCTGAATATTATATTTATTTATACTTTTTAGAGATAAAACTTAAAGGCAATACATATCATTACTTATAATGTTCTATGAAAAATAAACCTATCACAATTAAAGGTGATAAAACTAAAACTATTCGGAATCTATTATATCAACATATGATTGAACTTTTATATGGTGAATATTTATGTAAACTCATTAACGTCAATTTAATTCCATTATGTTGTTCTAGAAATATGATTTGAAGTAGAATACTTATTTTGTAAAACATTATATTTTGGGATAGTGTGATGAAAAAGAACATCATAATAAAATTTTCAATAACTAAAATATAGAATGATTTTATTATGAAACACACATTACCTTTTACACATCATAATTTCAGTGAATATAAATGAAGATCATTGATTATTATTATTGGTATTTAAAGCACATCATCACTCTATTAAACTCATTATTCAAAACTTATATAGTTAACATATAAAAATCCTCATATTTTAATAATATTTTCAAATGTGTATCATATCAAATTTCATATTAATGAAGTGCAAAATTTCATAATGTTATGAATTTTTATGTGAATTATTTATAATGGATATTTTTATAAAATAGAATTACATTAATAAACCCCCAATCATACTTATAGTTATGTATCCAATTTTAATAGTGAATTAATTATTCATATGATAGAATAATTATATACATGTAATTGAATATTTTTATAAGAAAATGCATTGACGTTATAAAAAAAGGGAGGAAGATTGGAATAATTGAAGTCAAGGACAATAACTTTCATGAGTTTTCATATTAGCATCAAACATCACAAGATATAGTGTGAGGACTTATTCTATTGACTCATTTTATATATGACTGTTAAAATAACTGATAGTTGGATTAATACTCACTAACAGTAGTGGAATATTATTAAATAATAATAATGATTTATTAACCAATAATAAAAGTAATAAAATTGAACATGCTAAAATTATAATGTTTGTATGAATGTAGGATTGAGTACTGAAAAAAAAATTAAATATTTTATTGGTATTATAGATTATTTAAATCAAATATTTGGTATTCTAAAATAATATAGATAAGGATGGTAATTTTGGAACATACAATGTAGGGTGGGTTAATAATTTTTTTAGTTTATGTTGTAGAATATATCATGATGAATATTTTTTCATTAGTTAATGTGTTAAAATACATTGTATTTATAATATCGGAATAATTCATAGATGATTTTGAAATTCATTAATTTTATTTTAACATTTATTTACTTAATAAATAATTTATGTAATATGTCTATATGACATTACCAGATGAGTTTGGAAAAAAATAATTCCATTAAGGTATTTAGGTTGAAAATATCCATTTTTGGGTTGATTCCTGAATAAATTTAATTGAATTTCCATTTTAATTAATCGATAAAATTATTTGGTTTTATTAAGAATCAATTTATGACATGTATTTTTGAGGGTATATTGTGAAATTCATGTTTTTCAAAATAATATATAATGATAATAAATTAAATGGAGATATTTATATTATAGACAGTTAAGATTAATATTATTAGAATATTCATTAAGAATGATGTAAAGTAAAATAGCATATTATAAGGAACATGAAAAACATTTATAGGTCTATGTGATTTATAATATCATGATAGAATATATACATATACAATGTGTTGAAAATTAATAACTTGGAATCATTTAAGAGGGATTGTTACTAGTGTAAGATAGAATATATATGTCCTATATAATGTTTTATAGCAAATACATATAATATTGTGAGTATTATAAATATATATTTGTTTGAGATTAGATATATAACAAATTCCCAGATATTCACTGTGGTATTATCAATTTATTATGCCTAATTCTTCGAATAAATTTCATATATAAATAATAAAATTATATTTGAAAGAATTTTGTATAATCCCATTGTGCTCCAAAAAGTATTAAGGATATGTTCCCAGTTCTGGGATAATAGAGAAGGTTATTTATCTAAAGGGGAGATAAAAATAATCTTCCAAAATATAATTTATTTATATCACATTTAACATGATGATTTGAGTAGTATGATGTTTTTTATGCTAATAATACATAGATCTATACATAAGAGGTATATTGCATATATTGGTGAAACTAAGGAAGAATTATTATATAACATAAAATTTCTATTATATCATATAATAATAAAAATATACTAAAAATTACCATAATGATACATATTTTTAATTTCATATGACTATGATAATTTTTATGAAATCAGTTTTTGAATGTTGACAAATGGTAAATACCAATGAATTTCATATTTGTATGTTTTTTTCAATGCGGATAAATTATAGTAACAATAAAATCCACTAAAGAATATGGATTCTTAATGATATAACAATACCTCATCATATTCATAATGATCACATGATAGATATTGAGTTGGGAAATATTCTCAGTTGGTTCATGTAAAACACTGATTCTTTTAGAGTTTCTTCCCTTGAAAATTTATTTTTATTTTTGATTTTCAAATGACTTATAAAATATCATTTCACATAATTATTTTTCTTTTGAATAAAATTAATTTGAAAATTTCATTAATTAAATGTCACATTTATGGGTTAGTGTAATTCCCTGCTATAATGTGAACCTATAAATATTGTGATGATATTCTTAAATTAGTACTCTCCTTTTAAACCACCAATTTGATGTGACGCTAATGATTTATGAATATCAAGTGTTAGTAAAATATAAGACAATGTGAGCTCTCCCCATAATGACCAAAATAGGATATATCTTATAAGGGAGGTGATGAGGATAAAGTTGCTAATTTGAATTCTACATGCATTTGTTCCATTGAAGATTAATATCATCAAATGTGAATATTGTTATAGAAAAAATAAAATCTTCTAAATGATTATAATAAATTGATTAATTTTTTTAATTTATAAAAACAAGGATGAATAATTATTTTTGAGAGGTTGGATAAATAAAATTCATACTATGTGATATCAAAATAATTTCGTATGTTTATAAAGTATTTATAACCTTGGAAATAATGAAAGAAGATATATGTGACCGTTTTTATTGAAATAGATCTATAATATTAAATCCATGGACGTGGTATCCTATAGATGATTATATTTTGACGTTTTATAAAATGATAAATGATGTGTATAGGGCGATGAATCATTTATGTACCTTTATTTATGATATATTGATAATCAAATAGACTATGTTATACAGTATAATATATAAGAAGGTTTTATTATTGTCAAATTAACTTCATTTCCAAATGTTTTATTGGGTAGACATTTTTTTAGTTTATGATCTTAAAATTAAACAAGATAACATAATTACAATGATAATATATCCTAAAGGGTCGCACATAATGTGTTTTTATAATTTCATTAAATTATTATGATTTTATTATTTAGAATAAATATTTTTCTTGGTTTGTGGGAGAATAATTATTCAAGTGAAACATTCCTGGTCGAAACAATTCTTTAGATATTTTAGATTAGTATATTTGAGTTCATTTTTATCGATTTATTTTTTTTAATGGTAATAAATAAAATTTTCATAGATAATAGTTTAGTGAATATTTTAACATAAATATTTATCCAGTTGCATAAATATTAATAAAATCTACTATTTTATAAATATAATATATATTTAATTATTATATAAATAATATTTAATTGAATTCGAATTTTATTAATAAATTATTTAAATAGATAATTGAATACTAAATAATAAATTCAATTGAATGATGGATAATATATTTGTTACATAATATCATATAAATTAATATTTTTTTTATTTATCTATGAAATGGAAATTGAGAAAGAAAATATCTTGGAATTATTATTAATATTACTTGACATAGAGATTACTTATAATAAATAAAATTATAGTGGCTTTTTTATAGTTAACAATTTTTTATCTATGAGTATAAATTCAATGCTATAAATTATTACAGTATGTGAGCCTTTTGTGGAATGAATGATCAATCCGATTGAAAATAATCCTCCCATATTCCCTCTAAAGAACCAACTGAGAACAATATAACTCATTATTGTAATTAGCATCAAATGGAAAATGTTTTAAATTTATTCATTCTAGCCCTATTAAGACCAAGAACACTATTTTGATATTCATGTAGAATGTGTGGAAACACCAAGGTGAATCCTTAATTTGATTCTCAAACACAAAAACAACAAGATGTGAGCAGTGAAAAATAATAATTCAAGTGAATTATCAAGAATGTAGAAATTATTCTTTTATATATTTTTTTATAAATTATATGATAAATTTCATATTTAAGAGATTTTGAGGTTTCATTCAACATGATCACTGGATATCATCCAATCAAACTGATAAAGAAAACTAAAATCAGGTAGTCCATTACTTCTTATTCACTACCAAACATTCATGTACATATATATTTGTATATACAAATTCATGAATTAATATTTCTATGTATGTACCTATATACATGTACATGTATTTATTTATATATTTTTTGGTTTGTGTGTGTGACTGGGTTTATATTTTTATACTTATATATGTAAACATGTGTGCAAATAAGTATATATGTATATTTATACATATTTATAAATGTGTATTGGTATTTTTGAATCTATATTTATATGGATGCATTAATACAAACATTTATATATGTGTACATGGATATATGTTTGTATAAATTTCTCCATACATGTTTATATTCTTGCTTATAATATTTCATGGATACATGTATAGATTTATATATGTTTGTATGTATGTATTTATGCAGGAAAGTATGAATTAATATTTTTATTTATGTATAGATGAATGAATATTTTTCATGGAAATAAATCATTTATTAAACAATTTTTGAAATTAAATGTTTATAAATATTATACACTACAATAGAAACACCGATTTTAATCATATTTTCACAACATTGATGAAAGACCCAATGGAAAGGAAAAAATAAATATTGAACAAAAATAATGTAAATATTGACATTGTCATGTTAAAATTTTCTCCCACGGGAAGATGTATACATATCAATATTACTTTCAATTGATTCTTCAAATTTAGGAATCATTACACCTCTAACCAAAATGGTATCACTAAAATACACAATATGATAGAAAATTAATTTGAAATGAAAATGAATATTAATTTCAAGTTATTTGAAATAAAATTTATAAAGATAATTTTTTTATATTAATATAAACATTAGGAAAAATATTCTAATTTAAAAGGTTTACCTCTAAAAAATTAAATTAGCATTCCCCCAAATCCATATAACAAAATAAAAATGAAATGATTTTTTACTTAGAGAGGAATAATCATTATCTATGAACTTATCATAGGGGATGGCATATAATGAATTCTTTTAAAAAGAAAGATGATAGTTTATATCATTTAAGAGTTTTATTTAATAGGAAATGATTTCAATTTTCATAACCACATTCTATACCTCATATTCTATCAAATCCTTGACCATAAGTTTTGTTGACTGTGAAGATGCTTTCACCTTATAGTCCCTCCTTAAAAGGATTAAAGAAGGATAAAATAAAGTTCCCACACTTATTTTCATTTAAAAATAGTATTCCCTCATTATTATTCACCTATAAAATAATTTTTTATTTAGAATCGACTAACGATGAATTCTGGAAAATTTGGCTTTAATATTTTAATTTAAACCCATAAAATCCAAAATCATTTAATCAATGACATCTTCCTGAAAACCATACCTATATTGAACCAATGGATCAATAATAAGTTAAATAATAATTTTTTTCATAATAATTTTATATAATTATATATTGATTAAAAACCACTTGATTTTTAGGTCACCAAACATCCTATTCTATGGTCATAATTCCAACATTTTTAATTGTGTAATTATTTTTTTCAAAGACTCACAAGTATAATATTCAGGTTCTGTAATAATCACCACCATGAGGAAAGATAAAAATAAAATGGATTACTAAACATTAATTTTCATTATAACCAACCAATCAATGTCACCTATTTTTTATAAAGCTTACATTCACACATCAATATAATATTTTATTATGTTCTGAATTAATAGTTTATAAACTACATTATAATGACACCTATTTTTCAATTTAGGGTCAAATGAAGGTTCATTATCTTGATCCCCTAAAAATTATTTACCCCTTAATATGAAATTTATCTATTTTAAATATGTATTAATATTCACAAAACCACTTTGTATTGAAAAAAATAACATGTATTCATTAGAAACCAAATAGAAAAAAATCCTTCATTGTAGTTATTGATTAATATGAAACATGTTATCTCCCATAAAACATCAATCCTAGTAGATACCCATGAATCAAATGCTTTATATATATTAACTTATAATGAATCAATTTCTTTCAATATATCAAGAACCTGATATTTTCATAAGTTTTGGAGGTTAAAACAAATAGATTTTTAGTCCACTAGAGATTAAATAAATTGAAAAAATATGAAAGAAAATAAATAAACTATATTTGGTGACTATATAGAAATATATATCAAATTAACATAGATCATACCAAATTATCACACCGAACTTTCTCATGAAATATTTCATCCAATCAAAATTAAGTAATACACTATATTATTTGTTAAATCCCAAAAAATAATCCATGAATCCAATTAACAATAATTTTTACCTGCATATTCAATCAATTGTATCCCTATATTTGGAACATTGTGACCAATTTTAATAAAATATATCCCTCATGAATGATGCTTTTTTCTTTATATTAATTGTTCTAGGGATGAACAGTGAAAATGTATGTAAAATAAAATTAATGAGGCAAATAATTCTATCCCAAAACATGTATTTATGATTATATATAAATATATATATGTGAATATATCTATTTATAAGTCTATATATAAGGATGGAAAGATATATGTATATATGTATATATGAATTCATTGATACATGTATTGATTTATTAAAATTTAAATATATTTATGAATATATTTATATATTTATTTATGGATGCATGCATGTATGCATGAATCAATTCATAAATGAATGAATTCATCTATGGTTTTATGAATATATTCACATATATATGCATAATGTATATATATATATATATATATGTTTTTATGTATGTTTTTTGTGCGAATGTCTGTATTAATAGAGTCATGTATGGAATAATTAAAGGATGTTTGGTTTTATTAATGTTTTTTGTATAATTTTGTGTGTGTGTCTCATAATGTAAGAATGTAAATATGAATATATGCTTGAATGTATTTATGTATGTTTGTATGTATGTAGGTATGTAAATTTTTATGTATGAATGTATTTATGTATTTATATATTTATCTATGAATATATGTTTGAATGAATATGTGTACATACTTTGTTTTTAAGTAAGTATGTATATTTTTTTCTTTTTATTGTGTTTCAAGTGTTTGTTCCCTTGAACCAACTGACATTTTACATTGGATTGATAAAATATTTACCAATATCATATGACATGTTGAGTTTATATGTGTATAAAATTAATATAATGATGTCTTTATTGTATTTTTCAAATATTATGGATATTAAAGTCCCCTGCTATATTGATATACTTGAAATAATATGTAAATATCTCAAAACTATTTTATATCATATATAGAACATTTGGTTAATGTGACAAAGATGGTGTTTTCACTATAAAATGCTTGATATTATTCTCTATAATTACCATTTAAATCCACTATCACCATAGTAATATATGAAATTTATTAAATTTCATTAAATATGTGATTATTTTGATATATTAAATCATCTATGGCCAGAAACCCTTCATCCCGTGAATTTTTATTGTCCAATACTTACTAGGAACCAAAAAAATAAGTTAATCAATCATAGAGTTTCCATTCTATCACAAAACACGCATAGAACCATATAAATCGTAAGATGGAAATAAATACTCTATTGAAAAACACAATAACAGATAAATAATTCTTGTAATTAACCCTTAAAAATTAACTATACCAATTGTTGATGCATATACAATGCCTGCCGTCAAACCCTGTCTCTTTTCAATTTTAATGGATTCTACAGTACATTCATAATTATCAAATTCATATTTTTAAAATAAGTAAAAATAAATTATTTTTTAATTCTTAATACGTCGCACAAATAGATTCCCAATGATTGTAGTAGTTTAGAGCCTTCAAAAAATGAGAACATAAACCCTTGTATATAAGTGCGTTAAATTATCAACCAGTAGGTTCTCCAATACTATCACCCTTCTTAGAAATATCGTACACAGTATAGAGATTCATAACATGGGTAAACTAATTAGTATAATGGGTGATATTAGAATCTCAATAAGGTAAAAAAGTGATATACGTAAGAATATTCATGAACAAAATGTTATGATAAAATAAGAATAGCATTGGATGATCATACCAATCATATATCAAAGATCATATATAGGAGCCTTGTAAAAAATATTGGTAGTTAATAAGACATGAATCGTGAGGGTATCAAAAGCATAATCCATGAAATCATAACATATAAATAAGATAAGGATCTGTGGTAGACAATTAAAAATGTAATATCATTCTGTATAAGTCAAGAAACATTTCCAAAACATAATAGGTAAGTTATTTGGGACTTCATATTCTGGGTGGGACACATTATGATCATAATTTGTAGCCCTATCCTTATAAGGTTTCAGGTTTCCCCTTTATCCCATAGTTGGTCATGTTTCCCATACATCCCATTAAGGGATCAATTCCATCAAATTTTTTTCACATCATTGTATCATGAGATTTAAATCATTACCTAATTTGTTGGAGGAATATATAGGTCCCACCCATCATAAAATAAATTCCTACATATGTGTTCCTCATGATCATAAATAATCACCTTGTCATTGCCCATAAAAAGATATGGGTTTCAAAAAAAACAAATCAGAACCCATGAAATGAAAAAGGTATCATAAACATGCCATCAAATTATAAACTTTGGTAATGAAATAGGGATCAAAATAAATTCAATAAAGAAATACCTCTAAATTGAAGTGACATTAATAATCATATTACCTTATACATGAAATGGTTTTCACAAACACATTACCCATGAAAGAGAAATAGCTGTCATAACCATCATGACATCCAAAAATATATCATTTATTGAAATAATATAAATGAAACCCTTGGATAATATCCATAGAAAGGAATGAATAAAACCTATAGATGTAATCATGGATGGTAAATAATTTCTAAATATCATTTGAAATCCATTCTTGATGAAAATATCACTTCTTCATTGAAAATTTATTTTTAAATCACAAAACCTTTCCGAAAACATTCATCCTTGAAAATATATTTAACAAATCATAATGTAACCTTTTAAAACCATAAACAAAATTTAAAATCATATTTTTATGAATGTAATCATAAATAATTATTTTAAATATAATTTATAAAATAATTTAGAAAACATGGATTTTCTAGTGAAATAGTTTTTTAGACAGAGTGATAAATGGGGTCAAATATTCTTTAAAACATTTTATTAATTATATTTTGTAATAATGATTTTAAAATTTTAATTATACATTATGATATCATGAATTTATATAAAATAATAAAATTCATAACTGTTATTGAGATTTGGATCATATGATTTATTCAATTGAAGCATAATTGTAAATAATTCTGAATAATAATGATATTGTTGAAATAAACTCTTACAAAATTAGCGACAATAAGTCAAAATCCCTATAAGAGAATACATAAAATTAAAATAATAATATCATTAAAATAATAATATTAATGTTTTATCATGTCAATAGAATATTATATACATATCTTATAAGAATATAATTACATAGAGAACATGTTTCTCAAAGAATGAAAATTGAGAAAAAATCACCTAACCAATTTAGAAACATTGGAACCATAAACCCTATGAAATATTGATCATGAAATGGATATGTAAATTCCAAAAAATTTAATTATAATAATAATTAAATTTATATATGTGAATTACATACACCACAAAAATGAAATGAGTGGTGAATATGGAATAAGTCTCATCGAAATAAAAGTGTGAAATGAAATCCACTTACATTATTTATTGACTCACTTTACACAAAATCAAGCTTCATTTATAATATAATTAAGTTTATTTAAAAATATTAAATAAAAATATTCAATCATATCATACATTATATTATATTCTAATTACCTTCTATTATAGTTTTAATGACAATTACATATTAAATTAACATGTCAGGTATCAACTAATCAATTTTTCGTATGAGTATTCATTTTTCATGTTTTTGGTCTGATTACTTATATCATGATAACATAATCTTTAGAATGATAGAAATAAAAAAAATTCATATATAATTATAATATATGTGGTCATAAAGTCATAGAAAATATATAAATAGAAAATTTAATACACTATACATTGATACAGTCGATCATACATATGAATGAATATGGTTTCGTAGTTGTTATAATATTAAAACAATGAAAGTAAATAATATATATGTATATATAAAAAATATAATTATAGTACATTTATTATGATATATATATATATATATTATAATTTAACTAATCCCATTCATAAAACATTATATGTAATGTTTGAATTAATCATATAGCATTGAGATAGCAGTAGCCCACACATCCAAAAATGAAGTAATCACATTTACAAATAATGGAATTCATGAAGGTATATATTATATAAAAATTATCAAAAAATATTTTAACAAAAAAATTTCATATATGTTATGTAAAATATAATTTATATCATTATTCAGAAGCACAAAAGGTGTAAATGGAATAATACAACTCATTAGTTCACAAGGAAGTAGTTGTTTTTAAAAACTATATACGATTATATACCCCATTTTATGGTAGTTTTTGTGAATTTATGTTCAAACCAAAGTATAACAATATATATGAATATTAATGATACTATGTTTATTATTTAACAATTTAACTATGCTATTGTAGTGGGTTAAATAATAAATTAAAACATTGTGCTTATTGAAAATGTTACCACTTCATTGGGTATCTTATTTTGGCTTTCACAAAAAGGATTATTTTGATGGATTTATTCCCAAAGATTGGATTATAGTATTAAGGGAGAGATGTAGTAAGGATATTTAGGTGGCTGTTTTTTTATCCAAAGGGTATAAGAGGTGTGATGGGTTTGGGAAAATAAGAATCCTTTTATAATTGGGTAAAATGACACAGTTGGTATTCATCAAAATATTTGAGTTCTCTACATATATTACGTGTACACCAAAAGAATTAAAATGTATATTTATAGATACTTATTTATTTAATTGTCAAAACATGTCCAGAAAATAATATTAATACTTATATAGTGTTATTTTTAAGGATTATTTTCTATATTTAGTCTGTAATGAATCTTGTTTTTACCTTAATAATTGTATGTATTTTTAAATACATTCAGAATTGTTTTTTTTTTAAAAACTAAGTTGAATTTATTTGATATTATAAATTATTAAGATTCCAAATGAGGAATAGTTTTTTTTCAAAGTATATTCATTAATGTGGATGAAATAAATTTAACAATACTCTCACAGATGGGAGGAGATGAATAGTTTTTAAAGTGAAATATTTAAAAAGTTTGAAATGATTATATACCAAATTTCAATGTGATATTGGTTCAATGACCTAAATCATATAGAAACATTTAAAATTTAACTTTTTAAACATTAAAACCGAATTAAAATTTAATTTTTTTATAAAAATAAAATAAAATAAAATTAATTTTGATTTATAATTTAGTATATTTCATAATTTTTTAAAAAATTGATGTTTTTTAAAAAATAACATAAAATTAACCATAAGTTAATTTGTAGATTATGAACTAAAAATTGAAGATTATTTAAAAAAATTATATTTCATAAATATTTTTACAATAAATTGTATTGCTATATATAAAATTACATAGAAAAATTTCTTCTAAGAAAATATATGTTTTTCAAATATATAATGACTTTAGAAAAAATTAGATCTGTTATTATAAATATGATTCTTTTATATAAAATAGTTATAAATTATATTTTAAAATTATTTATTAATCATAATGTTACATTTTTAACAGAAATTTTATGGCAGTGACGGTTAAATAATTATAATAATGAAATGTTGTTTTCTAGAAACTCAGTTTTTCATGTAACAAAATTAAAGTCCTTATTGTGTGTATAAAAAGTGTAAAATAGTGTATTATATGATGAAAGAAATAAATTTAATTTAATTTATTTAACAAAATATTACATCAAAAAATGTATTGTTAAATTATACCCCCAAATGAAGTTCACCCTCCAAATTCCTCATTTATATATAAACAAATGAGGATACTTCTTCCATCTCCTATTCTAAAGTTCCCATGTATCTTCATATAACTGGTGGTTTCTCCAAACAAAATATTAGATTTTTTTATAACATTCTATATATATATATACAAAAAATCAATTAGTTGTTCCTCATAATAATGATCTTTCTCCGGCGGAATGTCCTCTAAGATTAGTACATGTTAAGGGTCTAGAGTGAACATTCTCAATAAAGATACATAAAACACATTAGGGAATTGATTGAGGTTTTCTATAAGTGACACTAGATATGGAACCATTCTAATATGATTTTGAATCTCAAAGGGACTATTATACCAAGGAATTAGTTTCCCATTCATATTGAATCTAAAAACCTTATTCCAAAGAGAATTTTATAGAAATGACATCTCGCTAATATAAATTTCTAGATCACGATGTCAATTATCTGTGTAACATTTATACTACCTTTGAGACACCTTGATATAATTCGATATTGTTCTAACCTTATCTTCAATTTCATCAGCGGTCTCTGGACCCAATATATTTATTTTTCTAAACTCATTATAATACATTGGAGATCAACATTTGATTCCATATAGTGATTCATAAGGATATATCTAAATTCATAAGTGGAATCTATTATTGATGGAAAACTAAAATAGAGGAAGGTGTTGATCCAAACCCCCTTTTAAGTCCAATGAACAATATCTCAACATATTCTATAGGGTTTTAATGGTTCATTAAGACCGGCCATCCATCTCTGGATGACATGTATTACTGAAACTCATTATTCTATAAAGGGTTTCCTAAAGACTTCATCAAAACATTACGGTAATCCTCAGATCCTGATCAAATATAATGCAATATTAAACTGTGAAACATTACCATTTTTTTAATATATATCATGGAATGATGATCCAAATAGAATTCATTCATGATAGTGATGAATTGTTCTGTCTTTGCATAGTGAACAAAAACCAAACATATAACTGTAAACCCTTTAGAGGTTTTTGGGAATCCAAGGAATAAATCCATAGTTTTATTGTCTTATTTTCATTTTGTATGGGTAATGGATGAAACATCCGGTTAAATTTTTTTCATTCATTTCAAACTCTATGATCTCTTTTTTAATTCCATTCCACAAGAAATATTCCATAAAATATCTATACATTTTCGTACTTCTAGGATGAGAAGGGAATAAATAACAATGAGATTACTCTAATTACTCCATATTTAAATTTTGAATGGAAGTAACACATACACAGTTTTTAAACCATATATATCTATCATGATCTAGGATAAATTCATGAACATTTCTAACATTATTTTACAACACTGCATCTTCCTTTTGTGCCTCCATACACTTCACCTGGATATATGGTTGGACATTCAATTGTGAAATACAAGTCTTATCCTTTTCCTATAGTATTCCTAGATCCATCAATTGAAAATCCAAATTTATTGGATCTTTTTTATCCTCATTATAGATTAGCTAGCATGATCATTTCAATAGAAATCATCAGCCAACTTTTTTTCTTTCCCATGACGGTAATGTATTCAGCCGTCACAGTCCTTAATCACCTAAAAATTTCATATCTAGACCATGTTAAAGTCCTATTATGTGAATTTATATTTCAAAATTTTTATAATTGATAAATATATCATACTTTTCTCCATAAAGATAATGCTTCTGTATCCTTAATGAAAAAAATCACCATATATAATTCAAAATAATGTGTTAGGGAATTTTTATCATGAATTCTTAGTTGTCAAGAGGCATAAGTTCTAGACAAGTTATTTTGTATAAGAAAACATCAATTTCCCTTCATGGATGTATCCAAATTAATTACAAGCACTTATCCACTATATGGTAATGTATGAAAAGGTGCACTGACCAACCATCTCTTTATTTCCATGAAATTCTACTTGCACATAATTTTCATGAGTAATATGTATCCCTTCTGAGTTAACTTGGTTATATTATTATATAGTTAGGGGAAATTATCCAGAAAACATCAATACTATCTATAAAAACCAAGAAATCTATGGATCTCAGTCCCTGTGGATGGTCTAGGACAACATTCAATAGACTATGTCTTTGATTCATTTACTGCTATACCATCTCTTGAGATTATGTGACCCAATAATTAATCATTTTTTATCCAAAATTCCAAAATATTAATATATTTGTAAATTTTATCTATCCTTAGTATCTTTAATATTTTACTAAAGTGATATTCATTATCTCCAATTCACTTATTTAAATAATAATATCATCTATAAAATCCACCATGATCTTATCAAGGTAATCCATAAATATTATATTCATTGAATCCATGATGATAACATGGGAATTAGAAAGATCAAAAAGCATCACTATATATTAATAGTTTACTAATCTTGTATGGAATTTCATCTTGGGTATACCCTCCTTCATATACCTCAATTTATGGCATCTTGAATGAATTTAAATCACAGTAATGTATTGAGATCAAAAAAGATAACAAAAAAAGTCTTTAATATGGGGAAATAGAAACTTGTTTTTAATTCTGAACATGTTGATATCATGATTATCAATAGAGAGCATCATTATCCCAACTTATTTTTTTCAAAAAAATAATAACATCACCCCAAGTTGATAAAATTGGAAAAATTAACACTTTATCAATTATTACATGGGATATATTCTTCCATTCCTGTAACTAAATTGGGTCCACTCTATAGATAGACATAGAAATTTGTGTGGAACTAGGTATGAGGTCTATTGGAAAATAAACATAATGTTTTCATGGAATTTTAGATAACTGTTTTAGAAATACATCCACACATTCCTAAAAATATAATCTTATCATTGATGTCAACATTCTCCCAAACCATATGAGGAAAAAATTCCATCTAAATGGGAATTACGACACATAAAATAGATATATTATCCATATTAAGTTGATAGTTATCATCACATGGATAAAGAATAATATATTGGTTTTAAATATTAAATATAACTTCCCTTCTATATAAATTAATATGGGATGCATGTAGATAAAGACAATCCATTACATATATGATATCAAATTCAACCAAAAATAGAATAACAAGTCTTGTCGGAAGCACATTCCCACAAATGTAATATAAATAGGAATCATACACTAGAGGTTAAATCATCGTAATATTATGGTTTTTCACATCTAATCCACATCTAATCATATTGATGGAAAAAAAATTCCATAATAAATTATTCAGATATTAATTACTGGGTAGTTCTTGAAACAAATTACGCATTAATAGTTCTAAATTAGATGGTATAAGTACCTTTTATAATGTCATTGTCGCACCACTCATCAAAAATAGTGATCACATCCCTCTACTTATGTGGTTTCTGACACATATAATTGTCATTAACCCTCATGTTTGGGCATTGGATAGAGTAATTCCAATTATCCTTACACTGGAAGCACTGAATTGTGGGAGGAGAATTCTGTGTATCTTTTACTATGTTTTAATCATTAACCAACTTCTTCACATTAGTTCAGTATTTATCTCACTGATGGACATCTCTTTCCACATAAAACATTTTTTAGACCCCATAATCTAGTTTCCTCTATCATTTTTTCAACACATAGATTATCAAGGAAGGTTCCTCTTCGTCTCTTTTTTGTTTTTGTATTTTCCTTTAAAATATATATTATTTTTCTTATTATGTCCATGAGATTGATATATAACTCTGACATCTATTTCATCCTTGGTCACACAATGCACAATGTCTTCATAACAGCTAATGTATCCTGTGGGTAAAAACATTCTAGGACAATGGTTAAAGCCACTGATTAATTGACAAAACATACATTATTATTGGATGATAATAATAAAAATCTACATCAAAAGTCTTGTAAAATTATTCTTTTAGGTATCAACATATTAATAATCCTTTTCTATTAAAAAAATGAACTCATTTATCCTCTTTATAAGATGAATAAGGAAAATGTATTTATTGATTAATAATTTCTAGAACTCATCCAAAACCAGGGATTCAATTTATCTTTCTTCCTCATTTTCATGATTATTTTCTATCTCTAGTCTTATTCACCATCTAAATTGTATAAGTCCAAATTGGAATTTTAATGTTCTTAACAGAGGTGGAAAATAATATTTTCAATGGTATCGATCCATTGTTTAACCCCAACTAGACTAGAAGACCCATCGAATGATGGTGCATGTTTCATCATGAAGGACTCAACATAATATTGTTCACTTTATTTCCCAATTATATTTCAAACATGATTCATAGTCTTAGAAACATGGGTCAGATTCACAGTGAGATTTTTTGTTCAGTCTCCCATAGAATTCCGTTATGCAGGAGAAAAAACATTTCATTATCTATCCTAACCACCATTTATTTGGTTTAGATAGATTAATTTCATTTAATAAAACCAAAAAACATATAGTATGTCACCATTATCATAATTAGGGACCACATAAACATGAAAAATCACTTATATATTTTCTACATTATGATAAATTATTTAACCTATTAGGCCATAGGCTTGTCCTAGTTTTTTATAGACTACATATATTTATATCCTTCAGGATTGTTCATGGTAATTATGTGGATTCCCAAAGCATATACCATGGTCATGTCAAACCACATGTGAACAATGAATGTTGTCATGCAATAGTCCCCGATCAATTTCCACTCAATACGGTATTTTCAGGGTTCTTAACCCTAAATACATATGTTCCAAATAATGATCAACTTGGAATACCAATATATAGAGTATTTTTATGGAAGCACTTGATAAATACCCTACCCAAATTCTAGGAAAACATCATGTAATTTACCTTATCCTTAATATTATATTTAGAAATGTTCTTTGGGTTCTCACTATGATTATCTCAGCATTGTTTCCAAAGGATAATTGAATTTTTTTCAATAATAAAATCATTAAATACCATTACATGAAATACAATAAAATTAAATCATTTTTGTGGAATACATAATACATTACCCAAAATAACACCCAATGAACATATTAGTTTAGTTCCTATGGAAACATGATAACATAAAAACGGGTATATAAGTCTGTTACATTATCTACCACTAGGTTATCCATAAGTAGGACCCTTCTTAGACATATCATACAAAATAAAAATATCCAAAATCTAGGGAGGGAAACCTTAATCACTATGGGAAGAAGGGGGAACATGATATACTATGAAAATAATGGGAAAGACAATCTCTTATTAGGAATGGACTATGACTAGGGATGGTGGTGTGTTCTGTCCAATAGGTGTATTTCACATGAAGTTCCCTGGTTTATCTTGGAAATACTCCTTGACTTTTTGGAAATGAAATTACATTCATATGTGCTTTCCAAAATTCCATGTATTATTAAAATGTTATGATTTCATACATTATAAACTTGATCCCCTAACGTTTCATGTCTAATGAGATACCAATATTTTTTCCATGAATAATGTATATGATATTTTATATTAAAGGTATGAGCTTATAATTTTATTCTCATGTTCTCAAACCCTAATTATATTAATTATTATTATGTATCTCACTTTTTTACACTTATTGTGCATTTTAGATCCCCATTTCATATGATTTCTTCTTCTTCGCAAAGTTGATCAATCTCATGGACTTATTTTCTATAATTCTTTCATGATGTATAAATCAATTCCCACTATATTTGATTTATATATAGGTACCAACCTTCACACAATAAATTAATTAATAAATATTCCACAAATAATAAAAAACTATTATATCATGACCAAGAAAAATAGATGGGTTTAATGAACATCATATCATAACTCATGAAAAAAGGGGTGTTAATAACATGTCATCATATCATATCCTATTAAAAACGTAGAAGTTTCATAATTATTTAATGAATGATTGAATCATGTAAAGAAGTGGGTTTCAATTTATTATTACTTATGGAATCGAATTGGATTTATCAAAAATATAAACTTTTAATGAGAAATATGTTTTATAACTAATGTGACATGATAATATAAACCATTAAAAGAAATAATTTTATACTAAAACATGCGTCATAACCCTTAAATGTAATTAGTAATAAAAAATAGGTCATATTAAATGGTAATAAATTTTTTAATATATTTTGAAAACATATCTTAAGGAAAATACCATTTTTCCTTGGAAAGAACTATTCAACATTTATTGTTTTGAAATGTTTTCTTTGAAAATAGATTTTAAAATACATAATGGTAACATTGAAAACCATAAATGAAGCATAAAATAATTTTCCATTAAAATGATCAAAAAATATCATTTCAATTCATTTTTCAAAAACAAAAAAAAACATGCTTTTTTGAATAATACATATTTCATACCAGAGAGAAAAATTAGATTAGATATTCTTAAAAACAATTCTTAATTAACCATAGTACAAACTTCTAAAATGTTGGTAATAATAAATGTATTTTTAATGAATAATACATGTATTAAGAATTTTATGAGTGTTCTTAAGAGGTTTGTGATAATATTTCCCCAATTAAAGCATAATTGTAAATAATTTTGATAATTGATCAGATTGTAGCAATAATGTCTTACCATATTGGTAATTTTAAAATATAATCCCCAAGAGATAATACATTATATTAATCTTATAAAATATCTAAAATTATAATATTAGTGAAATTATATTTCAATAAGAATTTATATACACCTCGTAAAAGAATATCTATGCATAGAAAAACATGTATCTCAATGATGGTAAATTTAGAATAAATTACCTTATCGATTTGGTTACTTTTAAAGCATAAACCTAATGAAAGGGAGATCTTAAAATGGATATATAAGTACAATTAAAATTAATTACATGAATCAAATAATAAATTCATGTTTATTATATATATTATATAAAATAAATGAGTTGTGAATATGGAGTAGGTCTTAGAGAAATAAAAGTGAGGGTAGAAATCCCCTTACCTTCAATATTGAATCTATTCGTACTCATTTTATCCTCCTTTATAATAAATTTATGTTTTATATATATCTATTAATTAACCATTTTCAATCATATAATAACTTATATTATTTACATATTACCATAAATTAATCATTTCATAACCATTCCATGTTAATGGTACATATCTCGTAATAACCTATTTGTTTTTCGTCTGAGTTTTGATTTTTTATATTTCACATATCATTAATTATTTCAGGATTTTATAGTATAAATAATGATAAACATGATATAAATATCATATAAATTTATTATGTAATTATTTATAATATTATCTAAAATAAAGAAATAGGTAAAAAACGTTCATTGAGATGGTTGGTTGTATGTACGAATGTATATTATTTCCATTTTCATTCCATATAGAAATAATTAAAGTAAGTTAAATATATTATATATATATATAAATAATATAATTATTGTATAATTATTATTCTATATATATAATATATGTTAACTTAACCCATCTTTTATACAATCTATGTAAATTTATAATGAATCACATCACATTAAGGGTGGTAGTAGTCCCCAAGTCCACAAAAAAAGATATCCTATTTTTAAAAAATATAATGAATGATGGTATATGTTATATAATAGTTAGATAAGAATATATACATAATAAATATCATATATTTCAATGAAAAACATAAATTACATAATTATTATAAACAATTAATTGTGGAAATGGATGACCAAACGACATACGTTCATGTAGAGTTAGTCCAATGTACACATGAGTGATGATTGTGTATCACATTTGATGAATGTGTTTGTGATTTTCAGAAGAACCCTAAATTTAAGAAAATATATTAATAATTAATATACTTATTATATTATGTAATAATGTAATAATCATATTATAGGGGGTGAAGAAATAAATAAGAATGAATTGATTGTTCATGAATGTTACCACTTCTTTAGGTAATACATTTTTTATAAAACAAGGGGAATACATGGATGGATTTCATCCTGGGGGGGGGGGGGTAATAGTATTACATGATGTATTTTTGGAGGAAATTTGGATTGGTTTTTTCATAAAAAATAGGTCTGAGAGGTGTGAAGAGAGGGCATGAGATGATACCTTTTATAAGTTGGGAAAAGGACAAATTGGGTATTCTGGAAAATATTTAAGCTCTTCCCACATTTTAATTAACAAAAATTGGATAAAAATTTATCTTTATATATCTTTAGAGGTTTAGCGGATGGAATACTTCCATCCAATAATTTTTAGATAGATGTATGGCTCTTATTACACCTTGTAATCTATGTATGGTCATTAATTATGTTCTTTTTAACCTTAATAACATTTACGATTTTTAAATACATTCAATAATTTTTTAGGTTAATATTCAATTTTACTTATTATAAATTATAAATAATTCTGATTTTTAATATATATTCCATTATTAAAAATTCTATTCAATGAAGTGGTATCAATTAATTTAATATTAATCCACCAGACTAGAATAGTCGACATTTTTTAATGTGGAAAAATTAAAATGTATGAATTTTTTTTTGTCCAATTTCATTGTGAAATTATTTAAGATGATATAAATGGGATTTAATTATGTTTTTTTGAATAATTATATTTAAAAAAATTAAACTATTATTTAACTATGTAAATAAATTATATAAAAATACTGTTTTGAATTCAGATTCAATATTTTTAAAAATTCATCCAAAAATACTGTTTTTATTTAAAATAGACAAATTTATTCAAGGTTAATTTTTACATTTTTATTTAAAAATTTATGTTTATTTTGTGAAATTGAATTTCAAACAGTGTTAAAAATTAATTTTTTTATTTTTCACAAAATGGCATGTAGAATTATTCTTTTAATAAAATATTTTTTTAAACATGTGAACACTTTACTAAATATTATATGTTTTATTTTAAATATATTTTACTTATATAAAATAGTAATAAACAAAATATTCAATTTAGTTAATATTATTAATATAACTATGTTTAATTTCTATGTTATAACTACCTCATTTAAAAAATGATTATAATATAATTCTTTTTTCATAGAAAGTCATTATTGCATGTAATGGAAGATAACATAATAATGAATGTAGCATAGGGTTAACATAGTTTATTATATTCTATAATCCATAAATGAACATTTATTTGATCAAAAAAATATTACATAAAACTGAAGTTGTTCCAAGGATGACACATTTAGATGTTTCTTTCTTCACCTTGTCTTGATCGTTAAAAATATGAATATTTCAAACACCATATATGATTTAATTAGCATGAAAAGTATACTACATGTGGAGTGATGATTAATATTTTAAAAAATATATTTTTATTCTTTATAGGAGATGAATATATAGGTGTTATAAGGATCAAATAAACCCACAAACAATATCAATGTAAAAAAATTATACCCTCTATATTTATGATTCCATATTTAAAATTACCAATGAACATATTATAAATTTAATAATTCTAAAAAATATTGTATTATAAAATATTTATGAGATAGTTATCAAAATAGAAAATTAAGTTAAATGTTTAGTATGGTTAAGATAACCAAATAAACATTTAAAATAAATTACTAAAATTGAGAATTTAAATCCAAATTTAAATGTAGATCCATATTTTTGGTCAATTGTATCCCTGGTTGTAAACCTATAAAAAGTCATCAACTTATTATTGTCCTATGAATGGATATTATTTGATTAACAAGAAACTCCTCAATGTTCGATAAATTTATTTCTCCAATATAATAACTAGTTTCCTGGTTCCATACCTATATTGACAAGTATCTCAGCACATCCTCTACAAAAAACACTAGCTTGGTATTCTCCCATAATAAAGGCCAGTAGCACGATGTGCCCGTTAGTTAAACCAATTCTAAGTAACACTGATACATTAAATAGTATCTCTGTTGAAACTAAAAAAATGAAAAAACTATTATTTTAAAAAGGAAATCCTCTCAAAATGTAATCACTAGTTTGAAACAAGTAGAAACAAAAATATGAAACTTAAAAAACGAAATAAAATATAGATTATAATGATTAAAAATAAGCAATACTAATAAAAATGATGTGGTTTCTTCTTATAAATCATTTTCATAATTTTTTACATATTACATGATATATAGATATATTTATAAGCTTTCATAGTATGGTGACATTTTGAAAATCTATTGGTCAGTAGTACTAGTATCTATAAAACTATTCTTGTTAATATTTTTATGGACATTACCTTTGAACATATATACCAATGAGTGGGTCAAGTAGTAGTATAATTAATTAATTTTAAGAAAAATCTAATCATTTGGTATTATTACATTACATATTTTATCTAATTTTAATTATTTCATACCATCAATATTTCATTAAAAAAAACTTTTATTTAGAATTTTTCATAGGCATTTTTTTATATTAAAAACAAAAAATAAAAAACTACAATTTATATCAAACACTCTCTTAACTATTATTTGGTTTTCAATACATTTTATATATTTTAAGTAAATAAATAAATAGTATCCCGCTTATTAATAATGAAAACATTCACACAAAAAAAAAATTGATCTAAAAATAAATCCTAAATGTAATTAATCATTGTATATATTCAAATGAAAATATATATTTCATCCTTCTGAATGTTCTATACTTTTGACAATAATGATAAATGTTTTAAACATTTAAACCAATTTTAAAAATAAAATTTCTGTTCACTTCCATTATAATTTATTCCGCTTATGAAATGAATTATTAATGTTTATCATGCTATTAAAACTCCATTGTATTTCACCACTTCTAAAAAATATATCTTCTTTTTTTATTTTTCTTTTTGAAAAAATTTTCCCCATTGTGGTTTTCAAAATGAATTGTGTAAAAAAATTTCAAATAATTTTCATGAAAATTATGTCTCTACAAATATATGGAATAAAAATTAATTTACAATTATTGTATAAAAGATAATGACTTTATTAGATACCATTTTAACAATGAACTGAGATAAAAATGAGTAAAATTATAAAAAATTTAGCATCAAAATAAAATTGATAAAAATTGTGTAACTAAATTAATAATAATATTAATTGTAAAATATTTAAAATATTGATATTAAATTATTAATTAATGTATTTTCTATCTCTTGCCTCTGATTATTGATATTTTTCATTTCTTTGAAATTCTAATCTTGAAAATTGAATTTCAATTAACAATTTAAAAACACTATCTGAAATGAATCATATTTAGATTCCTACTATCGATAAGTATTAAAAACATTTTCTTCTAAATATATAATCTCAAAAGAATTATATTTTTATATATCATTTATATTAACAGAAATTATATTCTAATTCAAAATATTCTAGTTCTAAATTATTGAATATTAAATTATCATGTCTTTAACTGAAGAATAAATTCCTTCAGGTTTTCATTCCAGATCATTCAACACATCATTATTGACATCTAAATTTTCCAAATTAATTTCATAATTATAATTATGTATAGCTATATGCTATTCATAATAATTTATATCCTTAAAATGGTCATTAAATCAATTTGAAAATGTATTTAATATCCCATCATGATAAACTATTTCATATATAAATTTCATCAAACATTATTTTCATTTCTCTATTTGCAAATTTATTTTCTTTGAAAATCAGGATATTGATTACGAATCATCTAATTTTCAAAATTTAGAACTCAGATTCTATATTATAGTTTGATTTATGTACTATTATTAATTATTCATTTTATTGTTATAAAAATATTGTGTTTTTTATCTAAATACTATGTAGTTATTGATGTTGAATGTTCAAATGAACATTACTTATTAATTTTTTCATTATATTTATAATCAATAGTTTCAGAATCCTATAATTTTACATTCCATGGGGAGGAATTTTCAACATCCAATAGAACATCACTAATGAAATTCAATTCATTTAAATTTCACATAGATGAACTTACTGATGATGTACATGAAAATCAAAATTATTCTGATGATGGTAATTTTGGAATAGAATAAATTTACAAAAAATATATAACAAAAAATTGTGTGATCTGATGATTTGAAAATGGAAAAATATTTTACTATAAATTATTTGTTGAATTCACACTTCATCTCAACTATTTTTTTACCCGTAACTTATTTAGATAAATCATCAGCACGCGAAACTTCTATTTTTGTATATATATAAACAATCATTATTGTAACATCATTTGTCTAAAGAAATAATATTTTAAATTGAATATTATTCTCAATTAGACTTCTACTTATACTCTCTGGAGATGATAGATAGTATAACTTGTCAAAAAAGTTAATATTATTATAATTATATTCCATAAAAAATCTATTTATTAATTCTATGTTTTTGTAGGAATAAACATATCATTAATTATAAATCATGAATTAATTTCAACAGAAATTATTTAATAGTTTAATGGAATTCATATTTATATTCTTAGAAACAGATAATTTTTTATATTTCATACCTTAAGGCATTGGTCTCGAAATTATCTTAACTAAAAATTGGTATCCAAAAAAAGTTTATTCTTTCTTTTTCATTGATTATTCTTCACACCTTTGTTGGAAAAATTATTTTTTATCCCTAAACATATTAATTCTTTTATCTATTGATATTATTTATTTTTCATTAAATATTTCATTCATCAATCCCTGTAGATTTTTCTTTCACATTCTACAAATGAATAAATTATATTAGTTTCTTCTTATAGAAGGCCTTTTTCTAAGATTATTATCATAAAATTCATTCTATTTATTGGGAACTAAACATCCTAAACATGATCTTAGAGTTAAAATTATATTTTAATGTCTATAGAATAAACTATATACTATTTTTCTACAAATATATTTTTATTGTAATCGAAAATCTATCTATATCATGATGTTCTCCCAAGAATATTTTATATTGAATTTTCATTTAATATGTTTCACCAATATCAAAAGTAATGTTAATTACCATATTCAGGATAAGTTCATTAAAAATATTGAGTAAATAAATATATAAATCTAAACTAAACGATTCATAATTTCGATAGTCTATGACCAGAAAACATTTACTATATAATATTTTATCGACATCACTAGAAAATACAATACAAAAACTTATTTAATATATGTTATTTCATTGTCTAAAGTTTTTTAAAAATTAATATATAATATCCATTGGAATAAAATTATATCATTTTTATAATATGTATTTTATTATGTACCTAATCATCAAACGAAAAAATATATTTTCCTTAGTTTTAACAAAATCACTATAAACCTAACTATATTTTTTAGATAAAATAGAGATTCCATGTTGAAGGAGACATATATTAATTTTTCTTACTGTTTTCCATAGATAAACTAATCTTATAATAAAATTACAAAATTAACCCTATTAGTTTATTATTATTTGACACATAGTTTAAAAATATAAATATTGGATCTATAATGTAATGTATGCTTTTTTTACTGTTACAATTGAAAATAATTTTAAAAATAATAATAAGTTAACAATATATATCTTACATATACTTGTGTTTTTTATTTAGATTAAAAATGATGAACATTTCTCAAATAATAATTATGTTCTTAAGTTTAAGGGTTGATTCCATGAGATTATCAGAAGAAGAATTAATCCTAAGAAAGAGCATATTATTTTAATTGAAATGATTATATCCAACACACTCTTTGTCCACCTTATTATAAAGGTAGTTTGGGAAGATATAGAGTGAACATTGATTTTCTTGATATAGCACTTGAGATAAAATCCCACCCAATTTTATATTATTATATTTATTTTTAAAGGATTAATTGTAAATTTTTAATTTATGAGGCTTTATGAATTTATACGAAATCATCAAATTAGTAAATGAGATATTTTTTTAAATTCATATTGAAATGAAATATTGGTAAATATAAAAATATTTTATATTATGTTATAAATTGAATGAGGGGAATATTTAAAATAATATGCAAATTTGGTTAATAAGAAACAACTCCTAAAAATCAAATAAAAAAATAGCCTAAATATTATGAAAATTATATTCATTTGATGATTTCATGGATATTTTATTTTGAAATTTGTTCCATAAATTTTATTATATATAATTTTTGTACTATAAAATAATGAAAAATAGGATCATGTTTTCAATATACTAGTAAAAATTACTCTATCTAAATAAATAAATTAATTTAAAAATATTTTGATGAAAAAAAGTATTGGATTCAAAAAATTAAATATCAAAAATTATGGGAAACATATTTTAAAAAATATAAAATAAAAATACCAGAAGAATTTTTTTATAAATATAATTATATATACCAAAGGTATCATTGATAGAAATTTAGCTCATTTTTCAAATAGATTATGATCTATAATTTTATTTATTATGTAATTAGAACTCTTTTATTCCATAATTATTTACAAATAGAACAATTTGAACCAATATTTTATTATGTATATAATCAATATAGGAAGTTTGTACCAATTATAAGAAACCATTGTGTTATAAAAAAAATTAAAGTATTTTAAGGGAAAACTTTTCATCAAATATCCAAATTTTTTACGTTGGGTGGACGAAGGTTATTTTCTTGAAACCTAATATATTATTTTTCAGATTGATTTTATGTTAGTTTTACTTCCATTTCTTGATATAGTAATACTTGGTCATATATAACAATACATCTATCAGAATTTATTCCTTCATATTTTAAACATTTTTAATTATTTTTAATCATTAAATTTCAATGATTAAATTAATAATTTAATTCATGTAATGGGTAGAAAGAAACATTCATTAATTATTTCTTCTTCTTCTTATTCTCTGGATTATCATTCCTTAGATCTTTTAATGTTACAATGTTGTTATTCAATATTATATCGACAGTATGTTTTGAATTTTTTTGACTGTTCCAAGATGGAATTTTTTTTCCATTCCCATTTATAATTTCAATTTTTTTATCCTAAAATTTATTAAATATGGATTTTCATTAAACAGTTCCACCATTATGCTCATAATATTTTTGTAAAAATTGTGGTATATATCATCACCTTAAAATAAGTTGGATATCATTTATTTAAGCGTTTTAGTAGGTTTTTCTTCATTATCTATACTAGAATAATTTTTATCAATACTATAATTCTAAGAATCATAATTTATTTTGAATCTATATATTGATTAGTAAGAGATTAATTAGTTATTTTTCAAATTATATATTATTAGGTTTTTTAATATTATTATTGAAGAGATTGATAGATATACTATAGTTATTGTATTCATATGGTCTGTTTAAAATAGAATGACATTTACATTCACTCCATATGTCTATTTAATTTATAATTTTTTTTGATTTTAATCATATAATACAATATTTGTTTCTTAATTCCTTTTGGATAATCACGATAGATTTTTATTTATTTCATTTTTTATAAAATATTAGTTCTAATTCATTACCTTTTTAGTTTATTTAATTATAATAATTCGTCTAAAATAATTTTGTTATAATTCTTATTTATATGTTATAACATTCACCACTAGTTGGTTCACACTAACTTTCATCATAATCATATCATTAAATTTTATTTGATGTATATATTTTAATATTTACTATACTTAATGGTATTGTATCTATAAAAGGGACACAATTTTTTTTCACAATTTATGCATATATTTTAAAATTAATTTCATACCAAAAAATATTTCCGATTATTTAATATAAATTTTTTGAATAATTTTATTATTATAATCTATATCAATTTATTTGATATTTAGATGATTTTGATATGGTATATTTAAAATTCTGAACAATATGGTCATTAGATAATCACTCTACTCTTATGGTTTGAAAACTATTAACATGTTTCATGAACGTATTATGAATTTGGGAAATTTATTCAACATGACGAAATTTAAAGGAATGATAATTTTCATATTACATAGAACACATAGTTTCTTGAACTATTGATGTTCTAAAATGAAAAACATCAATAACTGTCTATATTCCACATGAAATTCAAAATCATGGTACATGAAAATTTATATTTCCTTGAAATTAAAAAACAAATTTAATTTTGGCTATTATACCATACTAAAATTTATTATTCTATTATCTTGACAAAGTAGACATTTTTATCTCTGGTACGTTATATTCTTCAAAAATAATGAAATAGATTTCATCTCTATTTTTTTAATATATGTTTCAATCATATCTCTCAAATTTTAGAATCATTTCCTTCAATGGTCAGGGTCAATTTGGATTATGATAATAGATTAAACTATAATGTCCACATAAAACACTTAAATCATATAATCCACATAGTTTTTTGATTCAGGGAATCTAGATTATAATAATATTATATATAAATGAAGAAAACAAATCCAGTACATCCATTAATGATGTAACCTTATATGACATGAGACATCAGATTGAAATGGTATGAAAATTATACCATAAATATAATGGAATAACAATAGTTTAAAATCAACAATTAATATTAATCTTCCATAATACATAAATGTATTGTTATTAGAAATATCCAATAAACAAAAAATTATAACAATTTATTGAAAATCAATGTCACTATAATGAAGTATCATTATTCCAAGTTACTAATGAATATTTCATGATTAATGATATTATAAAATATTAGATATTACAAATTAATGAAAAAACAATATAAATAAAAGAAATTTAAACTAATAACTTTGTATTCAAAAAAATAAAATTAATCACTCACAAGATATTATTAAGAATCCAATTTTTACACCAATGTGAATGGAATATCTAGAGACATGATATAATGAATCATTTATTGTAACCCAATGAATGGTTACCACATTTTAATGAATATAACTACGTTCTTTCATCCTTACCATAGAAGCACCTGATCAACATAATCATAATTCCCCCACTACAAAAACATGTATATTGTCTTACCAAGTAATTGGGGAAGTTTCTCTATAAATCTACTAAATAGATAGGTATCTTGGAATTCCCCACTATAATGAATGGTAACTCACAATTCATATAACATTAAATGTTGGTTTGGTTAGTATGCTTCGTTAACCTATCTCTCAGTTAGAATGATTTATTGTAAAATATGATAAAAAACATATGTAAACATTATACAAAGTAAAATATTAATAAAATTAATTAGAATGAAAAATAATAAACATAATATATGTGATAAAACCACAAGTGACTGTAAAGTATTAAAATGATATGGAACATTTATAATGATAAATATTATTTACCTATTGTTTTATAATCATATATTTTTATTCTAATCAGTATGTTACATTTATATTTATAATAATTCCACAGACCATTAGATTCGTAAAATGTTGAGTTTATTTAAAAAATATTTATAGCAACATTCATGTTTATCATTTTATGGAATTAACTTCTTTACCAGTCTACTAATGACTAGCTTTTACATCGTTATAGTACATTTTTTGAAACCCTTAACATATTTCTATTATAAAATTAAATCTGTTATATAATTTTAGAAAATCACCATCATTAGTATTTCCTTAAATTTAATGATATATGTATTATTCATTACATATTTAATATAATAAAAATAATAATCGAAAAATAATAAATATCAGTTAGAAAAAATTATAAATTAAGCAATTCATGATTTAAAAAACATATGACTTAATTTAATTTAATCACTATACACACATATAAATTTTCTCTTTAGAACTCCAGTATATAATTATAACACAATCAACGTGATATATATAAATCCATGTCAATTTTATTTTCTCTATGCACAAATATTTCCACACATTGAGGCTGAAATGTCTCATTGATTACTGAGGTAGAAAAAAATATATGAATATTCATATGGGACTTCTTGACCAAATCCTTATTGTCCATTCTCACTCCAACATATTTCAGTACACCACTAAAATAATGATTACAATGGAGACTAAATCCACCACAGTTTTTAAAAGGATTAAAACTGTATAATAAATGTTTTTGGGAGATTTTAAAAAAATTGTTATGGTAATTATTGAATCAACATGATATAGGGAAATATAAAGAAAAAAAATCCTACTAAACCCAGAATCAAATATTATTTTCAACTCATGAGTTAAAAGGGGACCATTTATAAACCACGAGTTTGAATCCTAATAATCTATAAACTCTATGAATAAAGAAATAATATAGTTTCTAATAATCCCAAAATTTAATAACAACCTTATAATACGAATAAATTATTATATACTATCCTTAAAAACTAATTACACCCATTGTATGGTAGATCAAATCCATGATATGTCTAACTCTATTGAAAACCCAAAATAATGTAAAATTGAGATGCAATAATAATATGTTATCATCATACACATAGAATGAAATTGATGGAGGTCATTTTTGGTATATGATAGTTGATTAAGTGAATATTAATTTATTGAATATAAAAAATTCTATATCTTTATGGAAGTGGATCTTGTTCATCTATAGATTACCCATATCAAGGTTAATAAGATATTTTGTTATCACCATTATAACTTCTATATGTGTATGTAACAGCCCGAGATTTTATGAAAAATGTTCCTTTTAATTTTATTTCTGTCTGGTGTTGTGCGCTACACCAAAAGGAGCTTGCACAACACACATCCTTGACTTGCCTTGCATTACACGCAATCTCGACCTTCCTCGATAGCGTGTGTTGTACGCAACGTCAAGTTTCGCTAAACAACGATATGCTATTAAGATATTATTAAAACTAGCTGTTGTGAATAGTAATAAACACTTTTTGAAATTTTGTAAATTTTATTTTTCAAAATGGACTTCATTTATGGATTCGGAGTATCGAATTTAGCCTAAGGTGAAATTTTGGTACTTTTCGGATAACTTTAATATTCTGATGAATAGTGAAAATTACTAAATTATAATTAAAAACAACTTTTTTAATCGAAATAATTAATAGTGATAAATTTTTATTTGAGTGGTTTTAAAGTATATTTAGAATATATTTTTACAATTTAATACAATGTTGGTCATTGGTTGTAATTTCAGATTTAAACCAGACATAAACAAATGTCAATCTTTTGATAGATATTGTTTCTTAAAAACACGCTATTTGTTTTAACAGCGGGATTTAATTATAAAATTAATTAATGCAACTTTTATGTTATGAATTTGGTAAAATAGACTTCATTTTTGAATTCGGAATATGAAATATAGCTTGGGATGAAATTTTGGCATTGTTCTGAAAAACATCAATTTTTGATGAATAGTGAAACTACTAAGTGGTAGGTTAAAAACTGAATTTTGCATAAAACATAATTTTACCGCTTCTGTGAATGGAATTTTGAAAATCCGAGAGACACGGTTAATATCAAGGACTAAAATGTGGTTCAATGAGATGAAAATAATTTTTGGTGAATAGTAACATTTTACATTTTTTTACCACGGTTAATAGTAAATAGGGTAACTAAGGGTAAATATGATATTAATATTACCCTAACACATGTCCTAATTCTATTGGACAAGTGTAATTCGACCAAAAACAAACTTAGGAATACAATATGACCATTTAGGCCCACTTGGATTAGATTAGGACATTTATTATTAATTTATTTAAAGAAGGGTTAAAATAGTTAAAATCAAAGTTTAATAAGTAAATCATTTTTAATATGGGGTTATACATAAGATAAATTCGACTATAAATATTCATTAGAAAGCTAAAAAGATTTCCTACATGATGGTATTTTATTTGTAATTTTTAGACATCAAATAATATAATTTATATATGACTCAAAGATGATGCAGTAATTATCTTATTAATGAAATATTGACATAATTGATAATATAAATACCAAAATAAATGTAATTTAAGACTTTTTATGAATTCCACTAATTTTCTAGGTTACTATGATATATTAGTGTTGATTTAATCAACTTGGTTCGAACATATAATTCTGTTATGACTTTCACAAAAATCATATATCAAATAGTGTCAAAATTGACAGAAAATAGTTTTTAAATCAAATATTATATTATTAATTGTTATTTTATTCCTAAAAATCTAATGTTCGTCCAAATGACTTAGATAAGGATATATGTATTAATAATATACAATTTTTGGTTCGTTTGGCATGTTATAGTAAGTTTATTAACCATATAGTGAAAGAAAACAAAAAGACACGGTAAAAGTTAAATTATTTAACTTAGAGTTAAATCTAATTGATAAGGTTAAAATAATACCCTAAACTTGTCTAAACCCTATTGGTTGATAGGATTTAGACCCATCCCCACTTTATCTTAGAAATAAGACCCTTTGGAACCATTATAAACCTATTTTGACTTTAATATTAAATAATATTTTGAGATATTCCTAAGGTGCCCCTCTCCTCCCCTATAAAAGGACACCTCCTCCCCCTCCTCCTCACACCAATTTGAGCACTCAAGCTCGGCCAACCCCTGCCAAAATCTCTTCTCCACTTCCCTAGAAACATCCTAGAGGTTCTTGGCTTCCTCAAAGACCAATTTTAGTGCCCTAAGAGGAGGTCTCAAAGAGGCGCTTCAAAGAAGAGGTAATTACCGTTACCAATTCTTTCATCTTTATTTATTCTTCCACTTCTTCTTCTTAGGTTGTTTCATTATGAAGTAATAACATCAGTATCACTCATATACTGATATGTTATTATAAGTATGAAACAACCCTATTTCACCATCTATCCATCCTACGGAAAAAGAAATCACCGCGCGTGCGTACGTACGGAATACCGTCTCCACGCCGTGGTGTAATCTATTTTCCACCACCACCTTACATGGATGGGTATAATGGTGTAAAGAATAACTATACATAGTTATTACAACATCATATTGATTCTGATATATTGTATAATCCACTCCAATTCAGTTCAATATTTATGGAAATGATATCATCGCTCGTGCGTACGTACGGAATACCGTCTCCACGACACGATGAGATTCATTCTCCATGTTAACCAATTTAAGAACAATTATAAAGTATATATAAGAAATAATAATGAAATATATGACATTATAAAGCTACTGGATTTATGTATATATATATGTATGTCATCTACTTACTTCCATTTCAAGACAATAAGGAAAGTAAAACAGCGCTCATGCGTACGTACGGACTACCGTCTCCATGAGCGGTGTTTTTCATTTCATTTATCTATCTATTATATATATATATATACTGAATATATATGATATATAAATCATATTTTATATTCTGGAAGTAATTAAATCATGATATAAGTAATAATAATGTCAAGAACAACAAGTCAAAACACCTACGATAAATGAAACGATTTTACCCAAAACGCTTCTTTAACATAGAATTTACAAAAGAACGGGTAATATAAAGTCATAAGTGAACCATATATGATATCATAAAAATGAATATGATTCTGTAATAAGTCAATGACATTATTTAAATCATTATACAGGAGGTTCGGACACATACGAAGCAAATCGGACCTAAGTTAAGGGAAATATCACAATCTCATTTTTATCCGAGATTGTTTATTCGTAAGTATTTACTGGGGTGTATTTTATCATCCACATCAATGTTTCATCAATATGTAATATTATTTACATCCACCTACAATTGTTTAAATCCATTTTTACCCTTCGGTGAGTATTTAGTAAAGAATATGAAAGGAATCTTTTGTCGCTTTTTCGTACGAGGTGATTTTTTGACTTTTCCGACAAAAGTACGAAGAATGTTTTTTTAACGTATACGGCATGAATGGATTTTTAAAACATTATTTCCAAGAATCTAACTTTACAAGTTTTCAAGTTTATTTTTAATCAACTTCTTTTAATTTACAGTTTTATGACATGTTAAGAAAGGAAAAATGTTTTTAAAGAAGAAATGATATTTTCCTCAAGAATTCAATTCAAGTGTTTTATCAAAATTATTTTCCATCTAAGATAATAAAGGGTTCTGTTTCTATCCATATTTTTACATTGATTTGACTATGTTGTGATGGAATTATGTTTATGAATTCCTTTATCTTATATGAATTGATTTATGATGTCATGATGTTTCAAGAATCCCATTTTTGTTACATGTGTTATGCGATGATGTATGTTTTATGATTATGTGCCACACATAAGAAAGGATTCATTATAAGATGGGTGGGACCTATATCTCCCTCCAATGCATTGGGTAATGATTTTATATCTCATGAGATAGACATGGCTGGAACGGAAGGTTATTTCGGTTCAGTGATACAGGACTGAAACGAGGAGTGAACTCGGTTCAGAAAGGGACTTTGTCCACTAAGATAGTCTTGGCAATGAGTCATGACTAACAAGAAATGATTTTCCATGATTATGTGTGCATGCCACAAAGTTTCAAGACTTATGTTATGATTATGGGGATCTCATTTTCACTTCTATGATTTATCCCATGTTATGATATTATGATCTCTTTTGCAGGTTAAGATTTCCAAAAGCTATGTTCTTATGTATATGATGTGATTGATATTTATTTTATTTACCCTTACTGAGCATTTGAGCTCACCCTTTTATGTTTTCTTTTCCCCAGGATATAAAGAAAGGTTTTTAGGTAAAAAAAAGGGAAGATCTTTATGGGAGATATTGAAGATCTTTCACCACGATTAGAAGATTACGTTCCGAGTTTCCAAAGACACTAAACTATTACGATCCTTGTGTGTATTTTTGTTATGTACTAAGTATTCCGAAAATGTAATGTAATGTCCATGTACGTCAAGATACGGGTCTCTACAGTTGGTATCAGAGGAAAGGTTTAGTCAACCTTTGGAAACTAGGATGCGAAAACGTTAGTGAGATCCCTAGAGATATTTCTAAGGTATGTCTAGGGATGCCCCTAAGGATAAGTATACGTATAGGATATTGTTCTAGAACTATGGTAACGATATTAGATTAAACCAAAGATGATAGATATTTAAGTTACTCCCCCTTTATTATGATTTTTGCATCTAACACTATTCTGTTTGGGTTTTAGAAAATGGCTGGAAACAAGATGATTCACAATAATGGAGGATATGATGGACAATGGAATGATATTCTTCATGAGCAACCAAATGAAATGGGATTTGGAAGTCCAAACATCATTATTATTATGAATCAGCAATCTCATAATATGATCAATAAAGTCAAATTTGGTAAGTTTCCTGACTCGACTAATAAGAGAAAGATGGAGTTCCATGATGATCATAGAGGAATGAAAGTTAAATTTCCCCAATGTAAATCATGTGAGAAGAGGCATCAAGGAGAATGTTTCAAGGGAACTGGAAGATGCTTTGGGTGTGGAAAAGAAGGACACAAAGCAAGTAAGTGCAAAGGAAAAGGGTCGGTTAACACCATGGATGAGGATAATGGTAATGCTACGACATCAAAAATGGTTAAGTGTTTTAAATGTGGAATGTATGGGCATTATGCAAACAAATGCCCTAAGGGAAAGAATCATGAAGAGAATCAGTATGGTCATATGGGTAGTATTTATGTGGATGATGATGAAGAGACTACAAATGATATGTGAGATGAAAGAATTTTTGAAGCTCGGTCAATGGTTTGAGAATGTAGTGGAATGATTACATGTTTATCATGTGTAATTTTGGAATAAAGAGACATCTATGGATTGTTACACTATTGTCTTTCCTTGTGTTTTGAAAGTGTATGATTAATGTTACCAGTATCCATGAAAGGTTATTCAGATATTTTTGGAATGTAGATGATATGCGCATAATGAAGGGATAAGGTGAAAATTAAATGTTTGATAGTATTCATGAGCTCATGATTGATATACGGACTAAGTGATATCATGGTTTGAGTATATAGAATTTTGAGGATTTCGGTATGTGAAAAGTGTTAACTTTTAACTGCATTCAAGTTTTCACTAAGGTTCAATGGGTATTCAAGATAGTACGAGATTAAGGCCTTTGAATGTTTGGAATGTGACCAACAAGATATATCTTATGATATATGGGGATCAACGATGGTATTAAATCTCTGGTAATCGTTTTCACTATGTTATGAGAATGGACTGCAGTATTATGGATAAGCCTAAAGATTGTAATGGATTATGTTGGACATAAGTTAGTATTGTTTAAGGATAGAAGTTTTTTCGATATTATTGATGGGATGTTATAGAAATATAGTTTTATAAAAAGGACAACCTGCAGGACGGGCGACAGCCCATCGCTTCGGACAAGGCTGTGGGAATCGAACCCACAACCGAAGTGCGACTGGCCTTTATCGCCTACCACTGGCCTACAGGAAGTCCCTGTTTAGTAGAAACTAGTTTTATTATATTAAGCAGTATGATATATGAAGTATAAGTCCATTTTAGGAACCATATATGATTAATCTCACTATAGAATGACTTATAACTTTTGCTAACCTTTTGTTTGAGACAGATGGAATGAACAGTCATTCTATCACATGATCTGCTAACACTTCACGAATAACAAATTCAACTTCATTTATTTAAGAGATGAAGTGAAAATTGTTCAAGGCACGAACAACAGTGAGATTGTACCAAAATAAAGTAAGTATTTATTCTAACTCAAATTTTCAACTTTAGGGAAATGATCTTGAAAACTAAAAATGTTGTCCTAGTGATCTTATACCTGATGAATCAGATGGTACCTTAGATCGTCACAAATGTATGGATTTGTGATTACTGGCTTTTCTATAGCCATGTTCTCTACCACTCTCCATCAGAACATGATGGTTAGATTTCTCTTCCATATCCATATTTTCACCTATGTGGAAACCCAGTGATTAGTTTATTTGGGTAATCGTTACATTTCATACTTTAGTTTTTAAAGCCAAGTTTTGGTATTCCTTTTTACGATGTGGGTTTCTATTAAAGAAACTTTCGAATAGTAAACCATTTATAACCCCGACGAATTTCGAGGGCGAAATTCATTTTAAGGGGGGTAGAATATAACAACCCGAGATTTTATGAAAAATGTTCCTTTTAATTTTATTTCTGTCTGGTGTTGTGCGCTACACCAAAAGGAGCTTGCACAACACACATCCTTGACTTGCCTTGCATTACACGCAATCGCGACCTTCCTCGATAGCGTGTGTTGTACGCAACGTCAAGTTTCGCTAAACAACGATATGCTATTAAGATATTATTAAAACTAGCTGTTGTGAATAGTAATAAACACTTTTTGAAATTTTGTAAATTTTATTTTTCAAAATGGCTTCTTTTATGGATTCGGAGTATCGAATTTAGCCTAAGGTGAAATTTTGGTACTTTTCGGATAACTTTCATATTCTGATGAATAGTGAAAATTACTAAATTATAATTAAAAACAACTTTTTTAATCGAAATAATTAATAGTGATAAATTATTAATTTGAGTGGTTTTAAAGTATATTTAGAATATATTTTTACAATTTAATACAATGTTGGTCATTGGTTGTAATTTCAGATTTAAACCAGACATAAACAAATGTCAATCTTTTGATAGATATTGTTTCTTAAAAACACGTTATTTGTTTTAACAGCGGGATTTAATTATAAAATTAATTAATGCAACTTTTATGTTATGAATTTGGTAAAATAGACTTCATTTTTGAATTTGGAATATGAAATATAGCTTGGGATGAAATTTTGGCATTGTTCTGAAAAACATCAATTTTTGATGAATAGTGAAACTACTAAGTGGTAGGTTAAAAACTGAATTTTGCATAAAACTTAATTTTACCGCTTCTGTGAATGGAATTTCGAAAATCCGAGAGACACAGTTAATATCAAGGACTAAAATGTGGTTCAATGAGATGAAAATAATTGTTTGGTGAATAGTAACTTTTTACTTTTTTTTACCACGGTTAATAGTAAATAGGGTAACTAATGGTAAATATGATATTAATATTACCCTAACACATGTCCTAATTCTATTGGACAAGTGTAATTCGACCAAAAACAAACTTAGGAATAACATATGACCATTTAGGCCCACTTGGATTAGATTAGGACATTTATTATTAATTTATTTAAAGAAGGGTTAAAATAGTTAAAATCAAAGTTTAATAAGTAAATCATTTTTAATATGGGGTTTTACATAAGATAAATTCGACTATAAATATTCATTAGAAAGCTAAAAAGATTTCCTACATGATGGTACTTTATTTTTAATTTTTAAAAATCAAATAATATAATTTATTTATGACTCAAAGATGATGCAATAATTATCTTATTAATGAAATATTGACATAATTGATAATATAAATACCAAAATAAATGTAATTTTAGACTTTTTATGAATTCCACTAATTTTCTAGGTTACTATGATATATTAGTGTTGATTTAATCAACTTGGTGCGAACATATAATTCTGTTATGACTTTCACAAAAATCATATATCAAATAGTGTCAAAATTGACACAAAATAGTTTTTAAATCAAATATTATATTATTAATTGTTATTTTATTCCTAAAAATCTAAGGTTCGGCCAAATGACTTAGATAAGGATATATGTATTAATAATATACAATTTGGGGTTCGTTTGGCATGTTATAGTAAGTTTATTAACCATATAGTGAAAGAAAACAAAAAGACACGGTAAAAGTTAAATTATTTAACTTAGAGTTAAATCTAATTGATAAGGTTAAAATAATACCCTAACCTTGTCTAAACCCTATTGGTTGATAGGATTTCGACCCATCCCCACTTTAGATTCGAAATAAGACCCTTTGGAACCATTATAAACCGATTTTGACTTTAATATAAAATAATATTTTGAGATATTCCTAAGGTGCCCCTCTCCTACCCTATAAAAGGACACCTCCTCCCCCTCCTCCTCACACCAATTTGAGCACTCAAGCTCGGCCAAACCCTGACAAAATCTCTTCTCCACTTCCCTAGAAACATCCTAGAGGTTCTGGTCTTCCTCAAAGACCAATTTTAGTGCCCTAAGAGGAGGTCTCAAAGAGGCACTTCAAAGAAGAGGTAATTACCGTTACCAATTCTTTCATCTTTATTTATTCTTCCACTTCTTCTTCTTAGGTTGTTTCATTATGAAGTAATAACATCAGTATCACTCATATACTGATATGTTATTATAAGTATGAAACAACCCTATTTCACCATCTATCCATCCTACGGAAAAAGAAATCACCGCGCGTGCGTACGTACGGAATACCGTCTCCACGCCGTGGTGTAATCTATTTTCCACCACCACCTTACATGGATGGGTATAATGGTGCAAAGAATAACTATAAATAGTTATTACAACATCATATTGATTCTGATATATTGTATAATCCACTCCAATTCAGTTCAATATTTATGGAAATGATATCATCGCTTGTGCGTACGTACGGAATACCGTCTCCACGACGCGATGAGATTCATTCTCCATGTTAACCAATTTAAGAATGATTATAAAGTATATATAAGAAATAATAATGAAATATATGACATTATAAAGCTACTGGATTTATGTATATATATATGTATGTCATCTACTTACTTCCATTTCAAGACAATAAGGAAAGTAAAACAGCGCTCATTCGTACGTACGGACTACCTTCTCCATGAGCGGTGTTTTTCATTTCATTTATCTATCTATTATATATATATATACTGAATATATATGATATATAAATCATATTTTATATTCTGTAAGTAAGTAAATCATGATATAAGTAATAATAATTTCAAGAACAACAAGTCAAAACACCTACGATAAATGAAACAATTTTACCCAAAACGCTTCTTTAACATAGAATTTACAAAAGAACGGGTAATATAAAGTCATAAGTGAACCATATATGATATCATAAAAATGAATATGATTCTGTAATAAGTCAATGACATTATTTAAATCATTATACAGGAGGTTCGGACACATACGAAGCAAATCGGACCTAAGGTAAGGGAAATATCACAATCTCATTTTTATCCGAGATTGTTTATTCGTAAGTATTTACTAGGGTGTATTTTATCATCCACATCCATGTTTCATCAATATGTAATATTATTTCCATCCACCTAAAATTGTTTAAATCCATTTTTACCCTTTAGTGAGTTTTTAGTAAAGAATATGAAAGGAATCTTTTGTCGCTTTTTCGTACGAGGTGATTTTTTGACTTTTCCGACAAAAGTACGAAGAATGTTTTTTTAACGTATACGGCATGAATGGATTTTTAAAACATTATTTCCAAGAATCTAACTTTACAAGTTTTCAAGTTTATTTTTAATCAACTTCTTTTAATTTATAGTTTTATGACATGTTAAGAAAGGAAAAATGTTTTTAAAGAAGAAAGGATATTTTCCTCAAGAATTCAATTCAAGTGTTTTATCAAAATTATTTTCCATCTAAGATAATAAAGGGTTCTGTTTCTATCCATATTTTTACATTGATTTGACTATGTTGTGATGGAATTATGTTTATGAATTCCTTTATCTTATATGAATTGATTTATGATGTCATGATGTTTCAAGAATCCCATTTTTGTTACATGTGTTATGCGATGATGTATGTTTTATGATTATGTGGCACACATAAGAAAGGATTCATTATAAGATGGGTGGGACCTATATCTCCCTCCAATGCATTGGGTAATGATTTTATATCTCATGAGATAGACATGGCTGGAACGGAAGGTTATTTCGGTTCAGTGATACAGGACTGAAACGAGGAGTGAACTCGGTTCAGAAAGGGACTTTGTCCACTAAGATAGTCTTGGCAATGAGTCATGACTAACAAGAAATGATTTTCCATGATTATGTGTGCATGCCACAAAGTTTCGAGACATATGTTATGATTATGGGGATCTCATTTTCACTTCTATGATTTATCCCATGTTATGATATTATGATCTCTTTTGCAGGTTAAGATTTCCAAAAGCTATGTTCTTATGTATATGATGTGATTGATATTTATTTTATTTACCCTTACTGAGCATTTGAGCTCACCCTTTTATGTTTTCTTTTCACCAGG
Source organism: Viscum album (assembly GCA_963277665.1). NCBI lineage: Eukaryota > Viridiplantae > Streptophyta > Magnoliopsida > Santalales > Viscaceae > Viscum > Viscum album. The sequence goes on along the minus strand of CAUJRU010001253.1, from coordinate 6,448 downwards.
ATATAAAGAAAGGGTTTTAGGTAAAAAAAGGGAAGATCTTTATGGGAGATATTGAAGATCTTTCACCACGATTAGAAGATTACGTTCCGAGTTTCCAAAGACACTAAACTATTACGATCCTTGTGTGTATTTTTTTTATGTACTAAGTATTCCGCAAATGTAATGTAATGTCCATGTACGTCAAGATACGGGTCTCTACAGTGTATGTGGGGGGGGGGGTGGAATTGGTGGGTTGATTCTTCTATAATGATCAAGGTAGAGGGGCCATAAAGTTCATGTTTTCTCTATGTAAAGAATGTGTTATTTTATTTATAAAAAATTTATTGGGATCTTACACTACCCATATAAAAAATTATAACCTCTACCATTATTAATTTGGTGTTGGTTAATATTACTCATGCAATATGCGATTTATGATTTAAAATATCATTTTTCTTATATTATGGGGGAAACACATAAGGAATGGCATAGTCTCACATATAATTTTGTATATCATCAATGAAAATATATTATATTTTTTTATTTTGATCCTTTGATCATTATTTTCCAGTTTATGGTCATTTTGGTTCATAGGTACATCTACAAATTTTGTACACCTTCTTCTCATGTTGTGGACATGGAATGTGAATGGTCCTGAATTTAAAAGATAATCATCCCAATGTTACAAAATTTTGATTTACTTCTTGAATACTTTTAATGGAGTTAAAACAAATAAATTTGGATTGATTTATGTCATCAATATATTATTCATGTGATAAACCAGATGACCTGAAACTGTTATTTATTATATCTTCATTTCTCCAATAGTTTAATTTATCCATCATTTACATTTTTTGGATAGTCATAGACCTAAAAATATAATTCCCTTATTAAATAATTTTTTCATTCACTAATGGTGTAAATACTAGGGGGTATTCTCCCCCAATAATCTAAGGCCTTAACAAAAATGGATTTATATCACATTTCAATGAAATTTTCCCAATTATCTTAAGTTTTATATTCACCATATGTTTATTAAAACCAAATAATTTTTTGATCTAAAATTGATTGATGATGTTATATTATTTAGGGAATAATCTTTTATCCTTTATGTTTCATCCCCATTTGGTTTTTGAATCCCATCTATTTTTTTTGTTATACCTACATTTTCTGTCCATATTTTTAATAAAAATATTTGTTATTTGATCATTTATTTATTGATTTTTTTTGAAATACTTTTCAAATTTTTAAAATGAAAGAGTTTTTTTTTCTAAAGTGTAAATTTATTTTTTTAAAATAATTTTTACCATTATTTATTTTATAGTAATGAATATGCCTCATAATAGGGTTTTATAATAATTTGAGAATGCTAAATTTTGATTGATAACCCCCACCCCACCCCAATGGTTTTCAATTATGAAAATGATGTATTTAGGTGAGGCTAAAAACCCATTTGAGAATAAGTATTAACTGGGTTGTCTAGGAAAATAACAAATGAAGATCATAGTTAGACCTGGCCTGATTTACTGTATGAATCCTTATCACCGTACACATTTTTTAATGGGTTTTATTTAATCACATTTGTGACTTATCCCTATATCGATACATGTATTGATGTTAAGGATACTCTCTATTTCATACATTAGATTTTGGGTATAATTTCAGTATATCAAACTAGTTTATAGTTTCATTTATATATATTATATATTTAAATTTCTTTGTTCCCTTTTTTCCATGATATATCAATGTTTATCACTCTATGTTGGTCAACCCTTTCACAATTTTCTCCCTTTTATGGATTATCGCATATCAACAGCTCATTGTAATTAGGATTTTCCATTTGGAATTTCCAAGGGTTGGAAAATGTGTCCTATTCATGGAAGACCTTGTTTGGTTTAGGGAAAATTTGTATAAAATAACGGTTGTAATCTTATTGTTTGTAGAATGTTATAGAAAATGGGATTTTTAAATGCTATGATAAAAGGTTTACATTTTGATTGAGTACATTGCCTGCTCTGTTTATTGGAATCAATGAGTTTTTTGGGATATATTAGAATGTGTGTGTTAATGAGTTTTGTATTAAATTTTTATTTAATCTTTTCCCATCGTTTCTTCTTAAATTTTTAATTTCTATATTTTCTCTTGTGTTTTGTTTTTTCATGCATCAGAGAAAACCTCCATTGAATCCATTAATGGTTGATAAAAATTACATTCCATTAGAACATCCTTTTTTTTAATAGAATAATTTTTATTCTATGGTGCTTATGTTTTATGATATATACCAAGGTGCATCTCTAGTCCTTTTTCAAACTATATAAGAGGGTCCAGAAGTGGATGGGAATAAGAATCAATCTCAATAGTTTCATGACTTGAAATTTACATCTATCCAAGGAATGAATTATTATATTGAATAATAGTAATTATTTGGGGTGATTGAAGGTATATTTGACTTTATAGAAAATTTTTATTCTATTAGGTTAAAATTAGTTATTTTTAGGATAAAAATCCATAGTCAAAGATTGATGGTAGTGGTGGTTCTATAAAAATCGCATGATGGTTAGATTAAAAGGGCTCTAAATCCATATAAACCTAATATTTTTATCTATTTATAAGGTATTCATCTAATTATATATATTTTCTCAATCTTTAACAAGGTGTTTGTATAGTAAGGGAGTTTACCAATAAATTTTATAAACATGCTTTTTTACTAAAAATGTTTACATTGAATGAAAAACTAAATGATAAAATGTTTTAAATGGTCATGTGACCTAATATATATTATAATGTCCTGATGAAAAAATCATCCACATATAGTAAGGTTATGGCTATTTCCACTGTTTATGATTTTGATCAAAAAGGTAATTAACTATTCATTAGAATTCCTCTCATGTTTGGTGGAATATTTAGTGGCCCTTTTGAAAGGAAGTGGAAGAAGTACCTAATGTGAAAGGGAAAGAAATGTTTCTCAAAACTATATGATCATTATATTTCCTATAAATGATATATTATATACTATATAGAATTAAATATATATTGAAATACTTTTAATATTAAATATTACTTATCAAAAACAATGAATGTATTCATCTTTTGAGGATGTATTGGTCATCAAAAACACTTTTGATAGTATTTCCTTTCCTAGTGGAGAAGATCAGGCTCCGTAGCACAACGAAGATTAGTGGTGTAGTTAGATTCTTTAAAGGAATAATGTTTTTATAAATTATAATATGGTTTCCGTACTAACTCATGGTCCTATGGTTAAGCAATTTCATGCAGTAGAAGAGTTTAAATAGAGTTTGACAATCACTCTATGATAGAAGAGGTACTACATAGATTGATTAATATATAGTGAATAATTTATTTTATATATGTTTTTCTTATTCCTTCACATCATCCCACCTTTTGAATCTTTTACACAAATCTGTAGATTTCAATTCATATTCCATGGAGATAGTGTCGCCTCTATTAAAGATAAGTAAACCGGGATTCTGTTTCTAGTCCAATACATTTTCTATATCTGATGTTGAGAAAGAATAATACTTCTTAGTTCTCTATATGGATCAAATTTATGTTATTATAATAATACACTAGATGTGTATAAATATAATTTGGAATAATATTTATTTCCTTTTTTGTAATTTACAATCCCAAATAACATCTCTTGGAGATTCCAATGGGCATACGATCTGAAGTATACTCCTATATTAAATTCCCTACTTGGACATGGTAAGTTGGTATCATCATTTTTATCTAAACCTGATACGGAATAATTGAGTTGTGAACTCCCTCCTATGGTCAAATAATTTTTTGGGTGTTTTCTAGTCAAAATTCATTGTAGGTAGCCAATATTGCATAAATAGTTATCAAATAAATTAATAGTAGGAACAAAACCCAAATTTATAAATTTTTATAAATTTGTAATGTAATGATTGAATGTAATGAAAATTTAGATTCAATCATTCAATGATATGGGATTCATCCATAGTAGTATGTCATTATGGGATATAGTAATGATCATTACCTATATAGAATATATAAGTCTAAATTATTTCTATTTATTCTTAGAAGAACAATAATCATTTGATTGAGAATAAATATCAAAATCCCCATGTTAATTATTTTTTTGATCAATTAATCATGGATTATTTTTTTAATCACAATTGATATTTTTTTCGGTATATCACCAAATAAAAAAGAAGTAATAACATATTTTTAATTCATAAATTAATGTAAGTTATAGACACATTGAGTATCATGTGAATCCATTTGATTTGAAAAAAAAACTAATTCATATTTCATTTAACCTATAGACTATATGTTTCACCAACACCATGATCCCTCCATCAAGGTATACATGGAATATATCTTATTTTACCCAAATATTGAAAGAGTTTCAACGTTACATAATATATTTTAGTTGTATAATGATTGATCAATTAGGTAATGCTTAATATTTGATGTGTTAATTCATTTTTTGGAAGATAATGATATAGAAAATGTGGTCTCAGAACATGGATTATTAGTTGTTGTATAAATGGTCAAATCATTCTTTTCATTTGAAGATCTGAAAAATGATTTTCATATTCAGAGGATTATTTGACATTAAGGATAATATTATTGTTTTCTAAATTACTTATTAATGTTTTCATCACTAATGATAGCTCTCACAATAATAAAAGTGATGTGCTCTTGGGATACGACATTCCATGCAGACATTGAAGAATTGAAATGGTGTTTTAACTCTTCTTATATAAATTTTCTGGACAGAGTCTTGATTGTGATATGTAGTTATTTATGTTATCCAATGATTAGGAGGGGGATAAATTCTTATTAATGGTGATCACATCATTTAATTTTGATCTTATCATATTCTATACAATATGAATAATTGTACCACTATAGACCATGTGTGTTTTGTGGCCATTCATGGTTATAAGAGTTAGAATCATTACCTTTTGGACAACATTTCCCCATCTTTTATAACCATGAGAGTTTGTTTTTTTTCTTTTTATTGAGATACTGAAACCACTAATAGTGGTGGTGGGTAGAGTATCTTCAATAATTTGATTTTAGTATCATCTATACCCTGGTAAATGGGAATTATTTTGGAATATTCCATTACTATAATGTTTCCCTATCATGTTGTGATGGAATCCATGTATGGATTGAAATTCAAAAGAATTTTTCAAGGATAAATAATGTTCTATTGAGTAAAGTATCTAATGTATCTAATGTAATTAAACAATTTCCACCATATCTTATAAAGTTGATTTTTAGTGGCTATATTGATATGTAATAATATTGAATATCATGTATTCTTTTTGTATTTTACAGACCATCACTACTCATTTTATATCTATAGTGTTTATTCATTTCTTTTATAAATAGTGTGGTATATCATATCCAATATGAAATGGTTTTAAGGATCATTGTATTTTTTATTGGGGATCAATTAATAGAGCATTAAATAGATTTATTATGAGATGAAGTTGTAGTTTAGGGGTCCTATTTTTAAGTGTTACATACCAAATTATATATCTTATATTAAAATTATCTGGATTTTAAGGACAATCCACCAAACATCATTTTTTCTTTAATCCTGTTTCTTTTTAGTCTATATGATAGGGGAGATGTTTATATATTTCATTAAAGACTGTAATGAACTGCCTAATGAAATTATTATATAATTTTATTGATATAATAAATTTCTATGTCAACTCATTTTATCCAAACCATGGTACCAATATGGTTAAATACATATTAAAACTATATGTGTAAGAAATTATGAAGATTTAAGGGTTTCCTTCAGCTATAATTTCATATAGATACACCAAGTTTACCTCATAGTTTTTGAAATGACATCATGAGGGAATGTGATCTGATTTTCATATGTGTATACCCTTCCACAATTATATATATTGTTATATATTATGAGAAAATAAGATTATAAAAGATATTCTTTTTTCTAATGTCATTGACTATAGTACTATTAGGGATTTCTATTTGGAACGACTCAAATATTATTTTATTAATAGTTTTCAGTCATTCATAAGAATATATCTCACTAATGTTTTGTATAGTTTGACTTATTGATCAACCATTTATTGGTATGAAATATTTGATGCTTATTTTTCAGATTAAGTATCATTTAATATACTATATGTAATATTTACTTGTTGATAGAAGAAAATTTAAGCCATCACAAATCATATACATATCATCAATCACATCCAGTCATTTTTTTGTTGGTGACCAATAATTATAGAATATTTTACCCTTGTAGGGTCATGAATAGTTTATGATGTGTTGTAAATTTTCCCTAATATACGTATATTTATTCTAAAACATCAAGTGGATTTTTGAAGTTGTTTATCGATAATTATTAAAACCTTAATTAAGTATGATCCATGATTTGTTTCATGTATCTCATCTTAAATGTATCATCATAACTATTTTGTCATTAAGAATA